>JAJOOO010005573.1:0-14375 GCA_029582685.1 Solanum piurae | reverse complement strand
ACAATTCATTCTCTTTATTACAGACACTTTTTTTAAAACTTCTCCTAATCGAGTCTGGTTAGCCGACAATCAACTTTGACTCGATCAAAATGGATCAAACATACCATTTTTAATTAAGAAAAATGAAGTATGATTCCAATTTTTTTTTTAAATTAAATTAAAAAAGATGCTTCACGCATTATATTTCAATAAAACAATTTGTTATTCATCATCCTCTTACCAAAATCAGATAACAAATTTAATTTTTAAAGAGCAAAACAATCCATTAGAATTTAGAACACATCGTTTTCGAACCCTTATGGTCAATGAGACCAAAAATATAAAATAAAATAAATTATGTTAAAGTTTTATTATTTAACTATTGTTTTCTTCTCAATATTTGTCATTTCATCCTTATCCAGAACGTAACCAATAATTCAAATTTGTTGGCCAACTACTAAAACAATAAATTAAGTCAATAATTTTTATTTTTTTGGAAAAGAGTCAAAATTGCCCCTGAACTACATATAATAGACCACTTATATCCTTCGTTATATTTTGGGATAAAAAATGTCCCTGTTGTTATCCTAAGAGATCACAAATATCCTCAAGAGTTAACACCCCAAATTTTTATTGACGTGGCAGGCCACGTGGGACTAATCCTTCCACCTAAGCGTTGACAACTAGGATTCACAACAAAAGAACTAGACATTTAGCGGCGATAACAGTCGCCACAAAAGCCCAGAAAATCGTCACTAAAAGTTTTTAACATTTAAATTTTAATTTTGTGTTTTTTTCTTCATTGTTTTTAAAAATAAAAAATGATATCGATTAAGTAGAAGTTTGAAGACAATGTATGCTTTATTTTTATGTCATATGTAAATGTATAAAATGTACAATGATGCATTATATAGTAGGAGATTTGAATCGAGAAGTAATTTTGATGATTTTTCGTAATAATATTGGATGTTTTTATTATTGATATTGCAAGTTATTTATTTTAGAAAATTAGGTTGCAATCGAAAATTAATAATCATAGTTTTTTGTTGAAAAAATAGGTTTACTAGCCAATGGTTGTAGGAGCAGTGGCGGAGCTAGGATTTTAATAAGGGGGTTCAAAATCTGAAAAGGTAAAAATACAAACTAATCGAATGTGATTTGACATCTATTGTATATACATAAAAAATTAATTTTAACCATGTATAAATAATAAGATTTTTTGCCGAAGGGGGTTCGAGTTCCCCCTGACATACTGTTGGCTCCGCCCTGTGTAGGAGCCTTAGTCACCAATAAAAATCACTCATAACCTTTGTGACAATATTTTGGGATTTTGTGACGACTTTGTCGCCACTAAAGGTCAAGTTCTTTTGTAGTGAATCTTAGTTGGTAACGCCTAGGTGGAGGAATTAGTCCCATGTGACTTGCCACGTCACTAAAAATTTGGGGTGTTAACTCTTGAGGGTATTTGTGGTCTCCTGGGATAACAACGGAGGTATTTTTTATCTCAAAATGTAATGAAGGGTATAAGCGGTTTATTTCGCATAGTTTAGGGGCAATTTTGATCCTTTTTCGTTGTTTTTTTTATTTATCACCTCATGTGTATGTGTAGGATACTCGCATTAAGACCCGATTAAATTTGGATTCGCGCCTTGAAAAACTCATTTTTGAGGATGATATTGCTAAAATATCATTATATTTTTTCATTTTAGGGGTTCAAATCCAAAAACCTCTAATTAAAAATGGAGGAATTCCAATTATCCCACTAATCGATGTTGATAAATTAAAAGAATAGTCATATCTTGGTTATTAGTTATTTTTCAATCACAAATTGAAAAGTGACTAGATCATGCTATAATTGTCAATATTACACTGTGTTAAGAGTTCTTTTAAAGCTAAATGAAACCAACATATTTTTAACTTAAACCAGTATATACTTGCTCCTAATTAGCTTCGTCTCATATTACTTGTACGGTTTTAAAAAAATCAATTCGATTCATTTTCAAAGTTAAACATGAATTAGATGATCAGAATATTTTATATTTAAAATTTAAATATTTAAAACTTATCTATAAGTACGTACTATCAGTTTTAACTGTTCTCATGTTAATTTCGGAAGAAAATATATTTTCTAATTAAATGCTAGTTAAAACTCACGATTTAATTCTCGAAAAACAAATCATGACAACTAATATGTAACAGAAGTAAAATTATTTATATGAAAGAGAACAACAACCAAGCAAGAATTTTATATGTTGATTAATTATATTAAATCTTGCTTAATCCACCAACCAAACAAACTCTAATCTTGTTTCCACCAATTACCAATCAAGCTCTAATCTTGTTTATATATATCTTTTCCATACATGTAATCCTTGTTCATTTATCCAACCAAAAAAAAAAAATCCAAACAAAAAAGTCAACAAAATTCTCTCAAAATTTTCCAAGATGATTACCATAGCAACAGAACAAAAAGTAACAGTAAAAGTTGAATCTCCAACATCTGAATTTCTTGTTGAAATAAAAGGAGGTGATAAAGCTGAAGAGTTAATCAAGATTGTGAAAAAATCATGGGGAAGTGATTATATGTTATTAAGGCATAATTCTGTTGAAATGAAAGTTGATGAGAGTTTATCTAAATATGATGTTAAAGATGGTTCAATTATCAGAGTCAATGTCTTTGCTGAAGCTCCTTGAAAAAAATTATAATTTGTAAGTGATATGTACTTATAATTTGTTTTAATTTGCGAGATGTGAATAATATATGTTGTTATGTGTGGGTTCAATAGGTTGAATTTGTTGTTTTTAGCTTGATATGTAGATACGATTGTATCTAAAAGAAAAAATATATGTTTGTTGAACTCATTCTGAATTCACTAGTTATAAGTTTTTCGATTCATTTTTATGTGTTAGTTGAGAATTTTATGTTGTAATCATGTTGTATGCATAGACAAATTCAAGATTTTGAAGTTTATTGATGGTAGGCTTTATTCTTTTAGAGTTTGTGACTATTAGACAAATATATATGTTTCTAAGGAACAATTTTGTTGAAATGGAAGTGGATAAGATTTTATCTACAATATTAAAAGATAGTATTTGTTATCAGAGTCAAAGTCTTGGAAAAATTATAATTTGTAACTTATAATATATCATGTACAAATTGTTTTAATTTTAGGGCTTAGTTTGTGGTGATGATTGAAAATTTCTGATTTAATTAGAGAAGTACTTGAGGAGGGTTAACGATGGTGGATTTATTGTGGGTATATAAAATTCAATATTTGTGGAGTGTTGGCAATAATTGATTTAGAGTGCGCTCGATTCGATCAAATGTATTACCTTTGGCTTAATTCATAAATTTATATGTAAGAAGAAAATTATACTTGTGTATGTATGTTTATTGGACTCATTCAGTAGTTATATAAATCTTTGATTCATTCAATTTATTGATGAGACTTTATCTACTTATGATGTTAAGATGATTTTATCATCAGGATTAATGACTTTGCTAAAACTTTTTGAAAAACTATAATGTTGTAAGTCATATATGTAATTTATTTTTCTTTTAGGGGTTTAATTTGTGGTTGATAGAATCTGTGCGTCCACTATCAGTCAATGGACCAGGTCCCTTAACTCAACAAGATTAAGAATGAAGAGTAAATAATAACAAGAACACAACACAAGCAGTTTACGTGGAAACCTCCTTGCTCAAGGGAGAAAAACCACGACCTGTCACACATGATTTTCAACCGTTTTCACTAATCTTCTCAAGAAAAAGTGAAACCCGGTTACAACCAATGTGAGAAAAAGTTATTAATCTCACGACTAAGTGATAACTCTATCACTTACCGAGCCTAAGCAGATACCACAATGCCCACTAAGCTATCACCACTAGACAACTTAGAATTTGACTAAGCAACACGCAGGTTGCCCACTAAACCACCACACTCCGAATGACTTAGAATTTAACTAAGCAGCACACAAGGCTGCCCACTAAATCAGTTGGACTCAACTAATTTAGACTTTTTCACCAAACCAACAATTTGAATCCTTTATAGATTTAGGAACAGATTTACAATGTAAGTACAGAAGAAATAATTCTAAGACCACTAAGCTTGCAGCTCTATCAGGTTCAAGTTGATCTTGAGGATGATTCTTCACTTTTTGTAAATAGCCTTTGCAAGAGTTCTTGAGAGTTTTGAAGTTGCAAAAACTAAGGTTATGACTATCGGACATAATCTTTATGTAGAATAGTCACAACCTTCGAGGCCATGCCATTGGCCGAAGTTTCTGTCACTTCTGCCACTGTTAGAGACTATACACCAACCACTTGTACTTTTTCCAGCCTGACAGTTGTGTGTAAAATTGCGCCTGGGATCAGGTGCCTTTACAAGGTCCCTGAGTTTGTCAAATCATGTTTCTGCCATTATTGGAGACTGTGCACCAACCACTTGTACTTTTTCCAGCCTGGCAGTTGTGTGTAAAATTGCGGCTGGGATCAAGTCCATTTACAAGGTCCATGAGTTTATCAAATCATCAAAACTACAAATAACATTTTCCCCCTTTTTGATGATGACAAACTATACACACAGTACCTCCAATTTCTTCCCACTGTCAATAAAAAAACAACACATTCCCCCTGTCGATCAGGACCTTCACCAGCCTAAGCACCCAATGATTCCTCCTTTTGGCATCATAAAAAAAAGCTCAGTAAACCAACAAAACAAGTAAGATTGTTAAGAGAGATCACAGCCAAGGGCAACACCAACATGGTAATTAAAACAAGAAACAACAGACATCAGTCACAACAAAACAGGAATCAAATTTCATAGCACAAAAATCAACATTCAATACATTTAAGTTAAACTGAAATTGAGAACCCTTGACACTGTCCACACAAAAATAAAGACATAGGAAAGACTATGAGGAAAGAGGCTTAGGGGAAAGGGAATTGATGACAAAGGTGAGTATGGAGTTTGCCACATCATTATCTTTGATCATTTTCTCTTGGAAAGCAGCAATCTTGGCAAGGAGCTCATCATTCTGCATCTGCAGCTCCTTCACATCTTCAATTGCAGGTCCATCTGTTTGTGCCTTGAGCAGTTCAGCCTTTAGCAACGCAATTTCAGCATCCTTGTTGCTCACTCGCACCATCATCTCTTCCAGTTCATGCTTCAACTGATCCTGCTCCTTTATCAATTGAGATACCTGGCTCAGTGGATTTCCCTTTCCTTCTACACACCCACATTCCACCAGTGTGCTTAGGGTAAATGATTGCTTGGTAGTTCCAACTTTTCCTGCACCCACCGGAACGTTTAGATGGTGGAACACCTTGGACATGAAGTAGTCGTACCCCATGCCATGTTTGCCTTTGTGGTCAACCACAGTGTTGTACATACGCTCAAACATGAGGGCAAGGAGATTGATGGGCACAAACTTGCACAGTGACTCCATGATGAACAGATCAGTTGCAGAGGCTACAGTTCTCTTCTCCGTTTGAGGAAGTAGAACTTTGTTGACAAATTCAAAAACCAACCGATACTCTCATTTCATGAGTTTCTTCAGAACTCCATCACGACGAGTGTTGGGAATTTTAGAGAATTCCTTCACAAATTCCACAGTGCAGGTTTTTCCAATTACGGACCTGATCCCTCCTTTGGGCACTTCCAGTATTTCCCTTAGCACATCCTCATTCAGATACAAGCTATTGTTTCCTACCCTGCTGTTTATGCTGCCATCTTCAGCAAAATCAATATTATAGTAAAACTCTTGTACTTCTTCCTCATGGAGAATAGGATATTTGGTCTTAAACAAGTGTTTCCAAGATTGTATTTCCACAAGATCATGCAAGAAGTTCATTCTTGGCTTGTGAATGATATCCATATCAAACACCCTTCCGCCCAGAACCTCCCGGAGACGCAGATTGTCGATGATGGTCTGCTTATCCACTTCTTGGTCATCTTGGTTTCTGGTAGAAACTGGTCCTAGTGAAGATGTTTGCTGAATATCAGGTGAGATTCTCTCTGCCTTTTGGATGGCTCACTCCTCTTTTTTGAGTCTTTAACCTTTTCCTTTTTAGAATCGCTCTTCTTGGCCACAAATGCTTTTGACTTACTTTTACTTTTACTCTTTCCCTTACTACCCCTTCTCAATTGATTTTCCCTTCTTTCTTCAGTACTTACTTTCACACCTTCATGTTCAGACTCTTCAATGGAAACGTCCACCACTTCAGTACTAGGCATTTCAAACAGTACATCACTGGACTTCCTCTTCTTTCTGTTTTTAGCAGTAGTGGTTGCACTAGTCTTCATAGCATCCCCATCAATATCTTTGAATCAGATCTGGTGAAAGGCCTTCTCTTAGATTTTTCTTCAATGGCCTTTTCCTTTCCTTTAGTGGATATGGGGACTATTTTCCTCTGAACCATCCATTTGAGAGGGCGATTTTCCTCTTCAGTGTCAGTGGAATTCGATGATGGATAGCCACCAATCTCAGGGGTTTGGTCATATATGGGTTGAGACCCTCCAAGCATGTCTTTCCCAAACTGTTCATTTTCTTCGTGCATCACCACCTCTTCCGTCATTAGTGCAAGACTCTCAATGACTAGGTTTTTGCTGGCGGCAAAAATGTTGGACTTAGACGATTTATTCTCGGGAAGATCTCCCTCAAATAGTTGATCGGAGATCATTTCAGAATCGGGACCAGGTAAAAGAGAGGAGGCAGGGTTGTTGAGGTCAATGGCTGATTGGGGGTTAAGAGATCTAGTTTCACTGATGTTGACCGGAGAAATGGTCGACATTTTGGACGGAGACACAACATCAGAAGATATATAAAATGCCACTGGGTCTATTTCGTTTAAGGAGTTTAGCATTTCCTTTGATGAAGATGGAGATTGCGACATTTTGTTTGAGAAGAAGAAGTGAAGACTGTCAGAGAGAAGGATAGAGAGAGAGAGAGAGAGAAATAGGGTTTTGGCGGAGGACTTTAGAGAGAGAGTTTTTAAATTGTGAAAAAATGAGTGAAGAAAAGTCATATAAAAAGAGATTGAAACGACATGGCAGGTCCCTGAGTAGATGCATCGCTTAGATTTAAAGTGATGGGACAACGGTCAGAAGGGCCGATGACTGACACGTGGAGATCTCAACGGTTCTCATTTGCCAATTTAAAACAAATGTAAAGAGTGCTAGTCTTGAGAGGGACCAGGTCCTCCACTGCAAATGAGATTTAATTCCTAAATGGTTTTGACCATTCTTTGCTCCTGTGATTTTCACGAGTGTATACCTGCAACAGGTGCATGATTGATCTCACTTAAACAATACATTACAAGTAATGAGGATACCTGCCCTTTCAGATCATAGCCAAAACAAGAATTGGATGTTTTGGATGAGAGTAGGTTAGTGCATGTTCATCATTCCCAGCTTCAACCTGTTGCTCTCAAATTGATCCTTGTTGAGAGCCTTGGTGAAGATATTTGCTATTTGATCTTCCGTCTTGCAATACTTCATGATGATGTTCCATTTTTTAACATTATCTCTCAAGAAGTGATGTCTAACATCAATGTGCTTTTTTCTTTTGTGTTGGACTGGGTTTTTTCCCATGTTGACTGCACTGGCATTATCACACATAAGAGGAATGGTGTGAATATTAACTCTAAAATCCTCTAGTTGTTGCTTGATCCATAGGAGTTGAGCACAGCAAGATGCAACCGCTACATATTCAGCTTCAACTGTTGAGAGAGCTATAGAGTTTTGTTTCTTGGTTCCCTAGGAGATGAGTGAGGATCCAAGGAAATGTGTCATTCCAGAAGTGTTCTTCCTGTCAACCTGATATCCTGCAAAATCAGCATTTGCATACCCTACCAATTTAAAAGAGTAACATGCCGGATAGAATAGGACCATGTCCCATGTCTTCTTGAGATACCTCAGAATCCGTTTGGCTGCCTTCAGATGTGATTCCCTGGGACATGCTTGGAATCGTGCACACATTCCTACACTGAAAATGATGTTAGGTCTGTTTACTGTTAAATACAATAGAGATCCAATAATGCCTCTGTACATTGTTTGATTCACTAGAGGATCTGCTTCATCTACTCCCATTTTTGAGTTTGTACCCATGGGGTACCAATAGGGTAGGAATCCACCATGTGAAACTTCTTCAGCAGCTCCTTTGTGTACTTCTCTTGACATATTGAGGTACCACTTGAGGTTTGCTTGATCTGCAGACCTAAGAAGAAATTCAACTCTCCCATCATGCTCATTTCAAATTCATTCCCCATGAGAGTAACAATTTTTTCACACAGATGTTCGGAGGTAGCCCCAAAGATGATATCATCCACATACACTTGGATAATTAGCCGTTCTTGTTCTCTTTTCATCAGAAATAAGATGTCGTCTATTTTGCCCCTTTTGAATACATTCTTCAGCAGGAATTTGGACAGTCTTTCATACCAGGCTCTAGGTGTTTGTTTCAACCCATATAAGGCCTTGTTAAGCTTGTACATGTCATTTGGCCGATCAACATTCTCAAATCCAGGTGGCTGTTTCACATACACCTCATTCTTCAGATCTCCATTCAAAAAGGCACTTTTGACTTCCATTTGGTAAAGTTTGAATCCCATGAATCTTGTAAAAGCTATAAGAATTCTGATGGCCTCCATTCGAGCAACATGGGCAAATATTTCATCATAGTCAATACCTTTCTCCTGGTTGTACCCTTGAACAACCAGTCTAGACTTGTTTCTTATGATAATACCCCATTCATCAAGCTTATTTCTGAAAACTCACCTGGTCCATATGATTGTTCTATCAGTAGGTCTTGGGACCAGGTACCATACATTGCTTCACTTAAACTGATGTAGTTCATCTTGCATTGAATTGACCCAATCAACATCTGTCAAGGCCTCCTTCATATTCTTAGGCTCAATAGTAGAAATGAAAGCCAAAAATGCAACCAAATTTCTTGTCTTGGACCTGGTTTGCATTCCAGAATTCAATGGGGAAATGAGATTCTCAAGAAGGTGAGATGATATGTGCTTCCATCCTGGTTTAGAGGCCAGGGGTTGGGGTTGATCCATCTGTCCTTCTTCATCTGTAGAGTCATCGTTCTCAGGAGGATGAGCTTCCTCTTGACTTGCATCATGCACTGGACCAGGTCCCTCAGTAGGCTGGACATCTTCCTTCATTTTCTCAGATGGACCAGGATCAGCCCCATCGGGTTCTGGATTTCCTTCTGCGTCAGGGCTGCTAGCTTCATTATTCTGGATTTTGAACAACTCATTGAGATCATCATCATCCTTCATCTCCAAGTTCTTCAGATCATCATTTTCATCGAAGGTCACATGAACACTTTCTTCAATGCACAATGTTCTTTTGTTAAAGACCCTGTACGCTTTGCTTGAGGATGAGTACCCCACAAAAATACCTTCATCACTTCTGGGATCGAACTTTCCCAGGTAATCCTTGCCATTGTTCAGTACAAAACACTTGCACCCAAAAGCCCTTAGATAACTTAGCCTGGGCTTATTCTTGTTGAGCAATTCATAAGGCGTTTTGTTCAGCAGAGACCTGATCAAACATCTATTTGTCAGATAACATACAGTATTGACTGCCTCATCCCAGAAGTTTTAAGGAAGATTTGACTCAATAAGCATGGTTCTGGCAATATCTACCAGAGTTCTGTTCTTCCTCTCTACCACACCATTTTGTTGAGGTGTTCTAAGTGCTGAGAAATTGTGATGAATGCCATTTTCTGCACAAAAGACATCAAGCTTCACATTTTCAAACTCGGTTCCATGGTCGGACTTGATCCCTGCAATCAAAAAATTTAGCTTGATTTGGATCATTTTGAAGAATATCATGAGCATGTCAGCTGTCTCAGACTTTG
This sequence comes from Solanum piurae, assembly GCA_029582685.1. Taxonomy (NCBI): domain Eukaryota; kingdom Viridiplantae; phylum Streptophyta; class Magnoliopsida; order Solanales; family Solanaceae; genus Solanum; species Solanum piurae. The sequence continues at coordinate 4,520 of JAJOOO010005573.1, read as the reverse complement.
ATTTGAGAAACGTAGTCCACGTGAATCTTGAGTAGTCGTCCACAATCACAAGGATGTACTTCTTTCCGTTTCTACTTTAGATTTTCACAGGCTCACACAGATCCATGTGTAACAATTCAAGGACCCTTGAGGAGCTTACTTGATTCTTTGGTTTGAATGAGGATTTTGTCTGCTTCCCTTTGACACATACATCACATACTTTGTTGTCACTGAACTTTAATTTTGGCAAACCATGGACCATATCCCCAGAAACTAGTTTGTTCAATAAAGACAAGCTCACATGACCTAGCCTTCTATGCCATAAGTTAGCATTTTCACTTTGAGCACTGAGGCATGTCAGATCGTCTCCATTAGATGTTTCTAGGTCTGCCACATACATGTTTTTCCGCCTTCGAGCCGTCATGATCACCTTCTTGGTAGACAGACTAGTGACAATGCAGCTGTCTGAGGTGAACTTGAATTAATTTCCCTTATCACATATCTGGGAAACACTGAGAAGACTATACTTTAACCCACTCACATAGTAAACATTTTCAATGAAGTCTTCAAGAGATTTTCCAACCCTTCCAACACCAAGGGTATACCCTTTCTTTCCATCGCCAAAAGAGACACCTCCCCCTTGAAGTGCCTTGAGTGAAAGGAAGTTTTTTGTGTTTCCAGTCATGTGCTTCGAGCATCCGCTCCATGAATCAGCACTGAGTGCTACTTCCTTCACTCTCCTGCAGCAAAGATCACTTGTTAGGCTTGGGAACCCATTTTAACTTGAGTTCCCAGTAAGCGGATAAGGGTGTAATAAGAGTGTTTCTTGCCCAGTGAGGTAGGTTGGTCCTTTTCATGTTCAGTGACTAAGGAATCAGACAAGGTCCCTCTTTTTGTGGGCTTTTCTGTCTAGAATAGACTGAAAAGTTTTCTAGTGACTCTTTCCAGGCAGGACAATCCTTTCTCAAGTGACCATTTCTTCCACAGTGAAGACACAATAAATTATCTGACACAGACACATATATACTGTGAGGGTTTTAGGGAGGAGTAATGTTCAAGCTACCTAATCCCTTTCTGTTGTAATTTCTTTGACTGGTGATGTTGGAAAGAAGTTTAGAGGATTTGGTCTATTTAAGAGAGGTATCAAGTTCTTCTCTAAGACGGATCATGTCCCTCTCCATCTGATCATTTCTTTCCAAAGCTAGAGCAAGTCGTGTCTCAGCAGTGTTTAGATTTTCTTCTAGCTCTGTCTGCAAACTAGTGACTTCCCCCTTTCTTTTCCCAGATTTCTGAATCATTAAGTCCAATTGATTTTTGAGTTCTAGATTTTCAGATTCAAGAGCTATCAATTATTCCTCAATGAACGACATCTCCACAGTTATCACAACCCTTTCCTCACTTAAACTATCAAGACTACTGTTCATAAGTCCCTTTCTGTAGTTAACTCTATGACAGAATCAATCAAAACATTTTCTAGATTTCTCAATCTTCTAACAAAATAAGCATTCAAGTTTTGTTTATGTCAAGGAGAGTTACATTATCTTCATCTTCCTCATTATCTGATTTAGCCATGAGGGCAAACAAGCCATCAAAAATGTTGGCCTCATCTTAAATCACCAACATTGATGCATCATCAGGACAGTTTGATTCTCCTGATTCACTTGAAGAATCCCACCATACAACAAGAGCTTTCTTCACAACGTAGTCAACTGCAGCTTTTCTTGCATTTTTATCGAGTACCAGGTCCCTTCTTTAATCTTTTTCACCTCCAGGTCTTTGATGTTCTTTGTTTTCAACTTTGAGCATCGGGCAGTCCCTTATAAAGTGCCCTACTTTTCCGCACCTGTGACATAGATCACTAGCAGTTGCATTTCGAGGAGGATTTCCTCCTTTTATAAACCCTCCACGCTTTCTTATAATTTTCTGAAACCTCTTGGTGAGATAGGCCATGTCATCTTCTTCGCTAGAAGCTTCAGCTGGTGTGATTTTGAGGACCAATGATTTGTCTTTCTTGGCTTCGTTCTTTGAAATGTCCTGACTTCTGTTCATCTCATGGGTCTTAAGATTCCCAATGAGAGCATCCATTGTCATAACCTTCAGATCCTTAGCTTCAGCGATAGCATCCACCTTACTTTCACATGACTTAGGAAGACTTTGAAGAACTTTCCTGACCTGCTTGCTAGTGTTGATGGGCTCTCCAAGGCTTCGTAGCTCGTTGGTTATGGAGGAAAGCTTTGTATACATGTCATGAATGGTTTCCCCCTCTTTCATTCTGAAGTTTTCGTATTGAGTGATAATCATGTCCACTTTCGATTCCTTCACATGTTCAGTACCCTCATGAGCAGTCCTCAGACAATCCTAAATCTCATTTGCTGATTCACACGCAGAGATGCAGTTTTATTCTTCAGCACTTATGCCACACACCAATAACTTCTTAGCTTTGTAGCTTTTCTCGATCTTCTTTCTGTCCGCTTCATTGTACTATTGATGAGTCTTTGGAACAATCTTTGTTATTTCGTCGTTCTTCACTTCAGTGGTTGGAATGAAGGGTCCATCCAGCACTATGTCCCATAACTCGTTGTCTTCAGCCATTAGTTAGTCATACATCCTTATTTTCCACTAGCTATAGAATTGGCCATTAAAATGGGGTGGTCGTGTTGATGATTGCCCTTCTTCGAGGTTCAATGGAGCAACCATTCTTATGCAGAAACCACTCTCTTGGTGTTAACCAGCTAGAGAGCACCTGCTCTAATACCAATTGATAGAATATATGCATCCACTATCAGTCAATGGACCAGATCCCTTGACTCAACAAGATTAAGAATAAAGAGTAAATAATAACAAGAACACAACACAAGCAGTTTATGTAGAAACCTCATTGCTTAAGGGAGTAAAACCACGACATGTCACACAGGATTTTCAACCGTTTTCACTAATCTTCTCAAGCAAAAGTGAAACCCGGTTACAACCAATGTGAGAAAAAATTATTAATCTCACGACTAAGTGATAACTCTATCACTTATTGAGCCTAATAAGATACCACACTGCCCACTAAGCTATCACCACTAGACAACTTAGAATTTGACTAAGCAACACGCAGGTTGCCCACTAAACCACCACGCTTCGGATGACTTAGAATTTAACTAAGCAGCACACAAGGCTACCCACTAAATCAGTTGGACTCAACTAATTTAGACTTTTTCACCAAACCAACAATCTGAATCCTTTATAGATTTAAGAACAGATTTACAATGTAAGTGCAGAAGAAATAATCCTAAGACCACTAAGCTTGCAACTCTATCAAGTTCAAGTTGATCTTGAGGATGATTCTTCACTTTCTGTAAATAGCCTTTGCAAGAGTTCTTGAGAGTTTTGAAGTTGTAAAACCTAAGGTTATGACTATTGGACATAATCTTTATGTAGAATAGTCACAACCTTCGAGGCCATACCATTGGCCGAGGTTTCTTCCACTTCTGCCACTGTTCGAGACTGTGCACCAACCACTTGTACTTTTTACAGCCTGACAGTTGTGTGTAAAATTGTGTTGGGATCATGTCCCTTTACAAGGTCCCTGAGTTTGTCAAATCATGTTTCTGCCACTGTTGGAGACTGTGCACCAACCACTTGTACTTTTTCCAGCCTGGCAGTTGTGTGTAAAATTGCGGCTGGGATCAGGTCCCTTTACAAGGTCCCTGAGTTTGTCAAATCATCAAAACTACAAATAACAGTGGTGATGCTTGAAAATTTGTGATCTAATTAGAAGTATTTGTGGGGGCGATGACAATGGTAAATTTAGTGTTGGTGTATTTGATTCTATCAAATTAATTACTTTTGGTTCGATTTATTCGTAAGAAAAAAAATATACTTGTGTATGTATGTTTTGCATACGGATAAAATTTTATATAGATTAAACTTGATTCGCCCTACACCACCCCATGACCATCTTTAAGTAGAGCGGATTGATTTTATCTAATTTATTTTAATTCAAACAAATTTTAAATAAATTAAATCTTAATTTATTTAAATTTAATCCGTCCAATTATCACCTCAAAAATCACGTGGAAAGAATATCTCTCTTTGATAAATATGCGTACAATAATAAATACTCTACAGAAAAAGATAAAAACAAAATTAAATTAAAAATGATGTGGCAGATGATATTTGATTAGTTCAAATAGATCATTTGAATACTTTGCTAGTTTTTATTATACTTTATTTAAATTTCACGTCATAATTATTCCCTCCGTTTCATATTAGATGAGCACTTTCAACTTTACACGATGATTAAGAAATCATTAATATATTGGAAGATTTTACCATTTTGCTCTTTGTTTAAATCAATGCACATTAAAATGAGTTACAAAAAAATTGTTTAAACTTCCAAAGGTCATATTAATTGTAGAGGTAAAATAAGAAAAAATAATTAATTATATTCTAATTTAATAAGTGCTTGAGTAATATGGAACAAACATTTTTAGAAATATGAACATCTAATATGGGATAGAGGGAGTACCATATATAAAATAAGGAAAATGCTAAAT
>JAJOOO010005572.1:0-23305 GCA_029582685.1 Solanum piurae | reverse complement strand
AATATGAATTAATAGCCGAAAAGTGTTGAACAAAGTAAATTACAAATATTCTTTTATTTCTTCATAACTTTTCATAATAAAGTAGGGTATACGGGCGTATACCAAGTTATCAACTTTTTGAATCAGATTCTATGATTCTAACTCTTATCTTTATTTGAAATTTACCAACTTATTACTTATAGAACTATATTATCGATTAATATAATAATTGTCTCAATAATGATGGTTTTTAATGTTGAATTGATAAAATCTTGCTTAAAAATAATAATTAAAATAAATAAATACAGGAAAAATTTATTTAAATTTTAGGCCTCTAATTAAAATTTCGCTTTAGGCCTCGAATTATGTTGAGCCGCCCCTGGTGTAGACTATATTTTCTTGGATTATAGCATTAATAAGTTCTGTTCAATCATGAAATGCTTCTCACAAATGGGATATTTCTTTTATTCTCCAATTACACAACTGAAATTTCAATCAATAAAAATGAATTCATCCTGCAAGAAGCATAAATCATCAAAAGCAGCACGCAGGGATATGCTCGACTTATAACAGCCAATAATTTACAGATAACAATATTTCTATCTACAAAACATAACAACAAGAGGCATGGTCGTCGAGTCTGCAAAGTTGAAGATCGATTTTCTGTTGAACACAAACAAAGCAGGAAGCAGAACGTCAATCTCAGAACATACTGTAGCCATCGTCTTCACTCATCCCAAGATAACACAAGATGGAAAGTACAAAAACGAAAAAGGATGAAAGCTCCAATGCCATGGCTCCCCAACCAATTACACCAGCGTGCTTTAAGATAATCGGAATTGCAATGCTGCCAACCGTGGATGCTCCAGTCAAGAACTTAGTTGCATTTAGCCAACTGTTATACATGTCATTTAAAATCAAATATGAGGCCTGATGCTTGAGAATAAGTACCATAGTATGATGTGCATAAGAAAACAAGGCTCACCAGCTTCCAGATTCGGTGTAGAGACTGGAAGAATCTGAACCGGCAAAGAACATCAAAGGCATAGGCAGAGTGACATACATTATAACTACAGCAATAAATACCAACAATAGTCAGGATCTGTGATTGATACATCATTTCTGACAATCACAAATATAACAAAAGATTTGTCAAGATGAGAAAACACGTCTTATGCCTTCTATTTGTTCATGGTCTCCAAGCCAAGCACAAAATTATGTAATGTAATAAACAACCCCAACTTAACAAGCAGTAAAAGTCTTTCTAACACAATTGAATCCTTTTAATGCATACATTAGCACTGAGTTTCTAATTTTGCATAAGGGGATAACCGGAAGTAAGAGTAAATGAATGATCTAGTTTAAATTTGCACAAGGGGGTGACTGGGAGTAAGAGCAAAGGGATGAGCGAGCACACACGATATGATTTTCTATTTAATTCAAGATTTATGCGTTTAACACACCTGTCAACATTGGCCACCAGTTATTATACAAAGCACATGCCTACAACACCATAAAAAGAAAGTCAAATCAGGAAAAATGATTACAACAAGAAACAGAAAAAGTTCCTACAATTCATAGGATATCAAAGGACAATGGGGCGGACCAGTATTTGCAATACAATCCCTCCAGACACTAACATTGCCAAACACGCAAGCCTCCCTGTGTGAAAGCATGTTCTGAAATAACCTGGCATGTCCGCCATTATCTTGCCCAAATCATACACCAGAATGGCTGCAGTACAGATTTAAAGCCCAGTATCAAAATAACGATTTCCAGACCATATGATGAGTGTAATAAATAATTTGAGCAATTAATCGGAAACAATAGACAAAGAGCTAAGCTAAATAAAGGTGTATTAAGCCAGTTTCTAAATAAGGATTTTCAAACCATATGATGTGTATAATAAATTATTATTGATGACCACAGTCCTCACTGTTGCCTTATCCAGGTTTCCTAGAAAGTCAAAAACTCCACAAGTTGCTTCAGTAAAGCACGAACTAGGAAGCATATTACTCTGTAATGGACTGGAACAGAATTTAATTCCAATAAATACATCAAAAGCTTATCACCAGACTAGGCAACAGCAGCAGATGATCAAATACGGTCTAACAAGTAGTTTTGGTTTATTTCAAGAAAGGAAACAGGGGATATAAGTATAAGAAGTAGTTTATTTTGCAACAGACTAATTAGTGAGAGCTAAATAGAGAAGAGTGTACACGAGTAATACATGATTTCTCTCTATATGCTCTAAAAAATGAAGATGTTTTTTCCAGACTTCTTAATAGCACGCATATTAAAGTAACCTACCATTTCAGAAAGTTGGGAAGTTTTTAAAATATGACAAGGTTGTCCATGATAAATTAATATTGCTGCACAAGTTAAGTGAATCAGTGGAGATCCTAGGATGTTATATAGTTTACCATCACAGAGAATCTCCTTCTCTTTTTCAACACACTCAGTTTGGAAGACAAGCACAAACAACGTGCTTGAAAGCATCACATTTCCATTTACCAAGGACTTCATGGGGGACAGGAACAACCTCGGTTTTGATTCTAGGTAAAAGTTTAAATTTAGTACATAACCTACTCGTTATTTTTCTACTTGAGTAGGGCCCCTATAATTTAGACAGCAACAACAATAAACTTGACTTGGAATACATATGCTATCTGACTCAGATTTTAGGCATAGTGAGCTATTTCCTTACGTTATATTTAGCATATACTCAGATTTAGACATAATTAACATGTAAACGCAAAAAGTCAAATGTACTTTAGGCTCTCATGATCCTACTTTGACATCCAAAGACCAAAAGAGTAGAAAGAGAGGATCTTGTTACTCCAATATTAAATCCTCAGAAATCAGAACCTCAAAAAGATTTCGACTTTTATCTAGACTTCAAAATCAACAAGTGCGAGAACTAAACTTTTCTATTCAATCACTTCATATGTGCATTAATCCTATATTTCCGCATTGATGCTTGATGAACTTTTGATTCATCCATCATTTTTATTTTTATTTTTGATTATGGTGAAATCCGGGTTAGCTTTCACCCACTTCAGCTTTTCCACTGGTTACTTCCATTTCCCCCAAGGAATTCAACCATATTTAAGGCAATTTAACAAAGAAAATAGTAAAAGAACCCATACCCTGGTGAACCAATGAAAAAAGACTTAACCTTTGGCAGATAGATTAGTTATAGCTAACCCTCAATTTCAACCCTAGAACTTGTAGTCCTGTTCATAATAGTTCCTATAAATATTCAAATATAATTAGCCATCACATATATTCTGAAAAATATAGAGCTAATTAATTACAGTAAATTTAAATACAAAATGATGAGATTTGGGGATACCGATCACCGATGAACTTCCGGAATAGTTTAAGATTCCGATCGCCGGCGGCCGCTTGGATGATCAAGATTCAAGTGGAGTTTTCGCCGGAGAATCGCGACAAAGATGTAGGAGAAGCTGAGAAAATTGAGGGTTAGTTGATTTCTGTGATTTTTGTTTATACCGTGAGAGAATAAACTTCATTTATTTATTTGAAACCCAATTAAATTCGAATCATCCATTATAAAGTCCATTCGAAATGACAATATTTATTTTCTTTGCTCGAAAGAAATTAACATTTCCTTGTCATTTTGTTAAATGGTAAGTGCGCGGAGCTGCTAATTTGTAAATATATTGTCATTTTTCATCATTGTATAAGTTATTTGAATTGCAAAAGTAATTGTGATTATAGTCGCAATTCAAAATATTAAAATAAATTAGCTTAAAAATATTACATGAGTTAACATTCTTGATAATCTACAAATAAATTGATAATAAGATAAAAATAATAATTGAGATTAAGATAAATATTGATATATTAATTATGGTGATTAATAATCATGTTTTCTTCCATTTAAAAATTTAGAGTTTGAATCAGCGTTTTGAGCAACGGATCATGACATATACATTTTCATAATGAAAATAGAGTGGAAATATAAGCTGCTTCATAATGAGTATTAAATTGAAGCATGAAGTCATATTCAATATAGAGAGTTACAATCTCAAATTAAAATAAAAATTGGATGCATTTAAATTAACTTGATAGTAACAAAATATAAAACACTAAATAAGAACTTAAAAAAATGTTAATATATCGATGTGAATATGTTTGATACATACAAGTAGTTACCTATTGATAACAAACAATAATATTTTTCTTAACTCCCTCAACCCAGTACCTATCTCGACTGTTATAGGAATATACCTATGTTTGGCATTTATTAATTTTATTATTATGTGAAGAAATTAATGGTTATGTATTGAATTTATAATAACATATTTAGAAAAATCTCACTAAGTAGAATCTGAGAAGGTTTAAAGCGTACGTTGACATTTTTACTATTTTTTAAAGATAGAAAAGTTGTTTTTAAAAGATCCTCGACTCAAGTTCATCAAACTAAACTAAAGAAAGTATAATAATTAGTAAAAAACATATAATCAAAAGTTTGAAACGTACAAGGAGGTACGTATGACTAGTACTACGACAAGGTACTAATAAGCCCAAACTTTTGTTACACAAGAGAACAATCTACCTTTTCTACCTTAATAAACAACCTTCACTCTTTTCTATTTAAAGTCATGTCTTAGACAATATGAAATTACGTCATATCATGTCTAATTATCTCTCCAATACTTTTTACTCTTTCGCATTCCCCCAACATCTCGATTCTCATATCTTTTTACTAGATTATCTACACACTTCTTCTTTACATCATCGCATATTTAAACTATCTCCGTCTTATTTTTTTTTAATGTACGACCACTCTCACTTTCTCCCTAATAACCTCTATTTGACTGCAAAAACTATTTTTAAGTGCAATCTAACTACACATTATGTATTGCAAAGTTCAAATTATGTACTAATTGAAACTTCAGAATATTATATTTTAAAGTTTTAAACTTTGAATTGTGTTCAGCAATGGCTTCCAGTCCTCGAACACGCTCTCTTAGACCATCTTCTCAATGCCCTAACCCTAAACCCACCAAAAACAAAACTTCCTCCTCTTCTTCTTCTCGTCCTTCTACATCATCCAGAAGTATTCCTTTACAACCTTCCTCAAACTTATTCCCTTCCTCTAAATCGGAGTTTTCAAGGTTCATCGCCGTCGTCGTCGTTGCCTCCGCCGTTGCATTTTCCTGCAACTATGTTTTCACCTATCTCAATAGCCAACCTAAACCTTTCTGCGACAGTAATTCTGATTTCGACGATTCTCTCTCCGGTTAGTCCATCTTGTTCACAGTTTGTGTTTTTCTTCAATAAGTTAGGCTGAAGCCGGATTTTAGCAATTACTGTACCTCCTTATACAATTTTCACAGATTTGAACCATTTGAGTTTATCAAATTATTCATAATTTGAACTTTTCAGTGTAAAGTTTTCGATGTCATACTGATTTTATTTTTTTTACAATTTATGTTAATGTTCTCTTATGCCATATGCTAAATAAGAAAGTTGTAGTGTCAGGAGCATTCAATCGGTTGGAGACTAAGAAAGGGGGAAGCTTTTGGTAGAAAACTACTCCTATCTTTAATTCCTGATCACTTGCTATTTGGGACACGAATTTACCTAATTCTTAAATTGAGGAGCATAATTCATAAGAGTTTAATCAGGGAAAAAACGAATTACTGAACTGGCTGTTTTTCTATTTCTCATGACTTGCTCTTGCTTTGAAAAGCGTATTACTTAGAATGATGGAATTGGCTTATGAGTTATGAGCATATCTATCCTGCATATCTGTTGGTCAGTCTTGTATCTGTACAAGGGTAATAACTAGTAAGAGAAGGGTAAATTCCTCAGGTTAAGTTTAGTATTCTAGTTCAACGGGAATGCAGCTAGATGTTAGCTTCTTTAGTAATTTTATGTGGAACACTGGTAGCGAATTCCTAATCAGTGATGTGGTTATTATATGTTATTTCTATGTGTTTCTGTTTGCATTTTCTTATTCTCAGAACATCTCAAAATCGTGTGATCCTCTTCATTTTTAGAAATGGAGCTGTGGAACACTATGTTCTACAGTGTTGGCATCTTAAATAACTTCCAACTTTTTCGTTGTTCGTTGATATCAATAGTTGTGTTGGGTTTTAATGATTCCTCTTGGGTATAGATTTCTGTGAGCCTTGTCCACTTAATGGAGTATGTCATGAAGGCAAATTAGAGTGTGCTCGTGGCTACCGGAGGCTTGGGAACTTATGTGTTGAAGATTCAAATATAAACGAAGCAGCTAAAAAGCTTGTGAGTCACACCTACTCAGTATTGGTTATTAACATATCAGTGTTGATTAAATTTTGGGTTTTGAATGCTTACACTATAATGTAATTATATATGCAGTCAAATTTAGTAGAAGGTCTTCTTTGTGAAGAACATGCTCAATATTCATGCACTGGCACTGGCACTGTTTGGGTGCGTTTCTTTTGAATCTTGTGTGCTCTCTCTCTCTCAATCATTCACACACTTAACAGGCACAAACTCAAGAAGAGAAATCCTCAAATGAGTTTGTATTATAAAGCTACTTTTTGGATAGGTATTATAAAGCTACTGCACTAACATTTCCCTTAAGTTTGACGCTTGCCTTTTAGGTTCAAGGTAACCAATTGTGGGAAAAAGTGAATGAATCTAAAATAATGGATGAGTATGGATTGAGCGAGGCTGTTTATGCTCATGCCATGAAAAGAGCAATGGAGGCACTTCACAAGGTTTTAGAGACAAGACTGAATGATCATGGGTATGCTCTGCAGGTTTATTAACCGTGACTTATAGAAAGCAGATAAAGTATATCATATTCTTTTTCATGAATGTTTTTTCACCTTTTGTCTAGAATTGAAGAGCTGAAGTGTCCACCTTTGCTGGTCGTACATTATACACCAGTTTCCTGTCGCATCCAGCAGTGGATTCTTGAGCATGCTTTGTTATTAGTTCCAGCTTGTGCATTGGTACTCCACAGTAAGAGCAGTTTTTGAAAGCTTATATTATAACCGTCTAAACCTTGTTGACAATATTGGGTTTTACAGCTCCTGGGATGCGTTTTCACATTGTTAAAATTCCGTCGGAGGTACTACTTGTCAGTTAAAGCGGAACAGATATATAATGAGGTTTGTAACATCGTTTCTTTCCTTGGAAAATCCATCCTGTGACATTGTTTACTTTCAGTGTCAATTTATTACTGGTTAGACTGCTTGAATATGCTAGGATTCACCTCCTTTAAATATAATGAGTCAATACACCTAACACTTCAAGGGCTAAGGGAAAATGTGCCTTAGGTAACAATTATAAGCCTCTCAGCCAGTTGTAAATATTAACCCTGACCTCTTAATGTTCTCTCATCTTACACCTTTGAGCATCTATTATTTTTCTTCTGCTTTAGTACTTCAAAGCTTACCTCAACTCCCATTAATTTAGTCAAATAATGTCACACCTTTAATAAAATAGATACTTAAGGAAATTGCTTTCTTGATCTAGTTAAATAATATTCTCTTAGTATAGTTAATACAAGGCATACATGAATTTGTAGATGAAGTTTCACTACTACTAACTATATATCCGCCTCCCCATTAATTTAAGCATGTTTGCGATTCTGCTGTGATGTTATATGCATTAATATCTATATTTCCTCATGATTCATGTGATGTTTAGAGGATAAAAGGAGCCTGTGTAATATTTAAGGGACCTGCACTCTTTCATAATTGTTACAAAATGACAATGCTTCATCTCCAAGGGATGATCGTCCTGTGTTGAGGCATGGGAGTAGCAATTGAAGATCCTAGGTTTGAAACCCAACTAAGTACTTGGTGTTAGGCTATTTGCTCCAACCACGTGGGCAGGATTGTCTTGACAACCTATGGTTGTGATCTGGACAATCTGCCTGGTATTAGTTGATGTGCGCTCAAGTTGTCTGAGGAACACACTAATAAAGAGGAATGATAATGCTTCTTTTAAAGCAACTTCTTCTTACCAAGTAGACTAAGTTACAGTATTAGGTTTAGACCTCTTAATTTTGTCTATTTAAGCTTGAGCCTAGGATGCATTCATTCTAGATCGCCCAAAATTCCCAAGTTTTGAGCTGGTTCATGAGTCACCCTAGCTCAGATGGTTAGGCCTCAAATAATATAATGGTCTTCTGAGTTTTATATGGAAGTTGATCAAGTAGACGTCACGAAGATAACAAGACAATGAATTTATGTCAGAAGGGATACTCTTAGGTAGGGACCTAGAGTGCTTATCAGGAAAAGGAATAAAGATTTTTTTAAAAAAAAATAGCAACGCTGATAAATTTAAGAAAAATATTCTGTCCATCCCAAGTTGCGTAGTATGTAAGTCACTAGTCTTATTTTTTGCCAGTTGGGTTGATTTTCGGATTTGTTGATCTCTCTTGATATGATAGGCTTGTGATGTTCTTGAAGAGAAGGCAGTGAGTGCAAGAAGTATGACTGGCGAGCATGAACCTTGGGTGGTGGCATCACTGTTACGCGATCATCTTCTTTCGCCCAAGGAAAGAAAAGATCCAATGTTATGGAAAAAGGTGCTCATGTCCCCTCCTTCTCTTGTGGTTTTTCTCCTGCATTTTTTTGGTTTAGGGATGGTACTATGCTTCATCCTTTACCTATGTCTAGTTGGAATGCTTTAGTGTAACGTTCTTGATTGAGAAAAAAGAAGAAAATAGTGTAAGGTTCTATCTTTTACAACAATACTACTCTATATTTTGTAGGTTGAGCAGCTGGTTCAAGAAGACTCTCGTCTAGAGAGATATCCTAAGATGGTCAAAGGTGAATGTAAGGTGGTCTGGGAGTGGCAAGGTATGGAAGACATTTTCCCGCCTTCATCTTGAGTTAAAACAGTTGTTGTTACTGTCGATGAATCCTACCTCATGCGTTAGATTTTGGGGTTGAGTTAGGCCTAAAATCCATTTCTTTATCATGGTATCAAAACATGCAAAGGTCTTGGGTTTGAGTCTTACCACCACACATCATCATTTGCATTAAAATTTTATGCATGCAACAAAAGGCAACACAATTTCATATTGATAGAAACACATAATAGTAATTTTTGCAACTGCAGTCCTATGTATGTCTCTCAGAGACACTTGTTTGCCTGTTTAAAAGTTGGAATTAGTTATTAAGAAACATGTTTTTCATGGCTGAACCGTGTACACTACTTGTGATGTTGTGAAGTTGTGAAGTTTAATTGGTTTCTGAATTTTTTGTTGTTTTTCTTTTTCGATGTTTTCTGCTTCTTAAGTTTTAGTAGAAAATTTAATTGCACGTCTTCCTGTAGAATTTTGGCTCTCAATACCTCAAAAGTGGAAACTGACGGACTTTAGCCTTTCTGTTTTTCTAGTTGAGGGTTCTTTAAGCTCTTCGGGCAAGAGGAAGAAGGCCAAGGAAATCAGGCTAGCATCAGGTCAACATACAGATCTCTCTACTCAGCAAAGAAACTGGCCATGGAAGGCCAAGGAGCCTGTGAAATGCTGAGCTTTTATCCTACAATCTTGTCCGCGTGTTTTTAGATTGTTGTATAGTAGTACTATTCATCTGGCAAAATGCAGTTCCCAGTGTTACGCGCTTAGGTACGCGATACACATCTCAGAATAGCCTTGTAAATCTAATTATTAGTCTGTCTGCATCAGAAAACACAAGAATTTTGTCAATAACATAATTCATGTGGAAGCTTCATGGTCCTTTAATTGTGCTTTCTTTCTGTCACATTTCCGTATGACATTGTGTTTGATTTATGATTAGATACTATGATGGTTCCCTTCATAGACTTCATATAATGGACCTTGACTTTGATGGACAATTTTGCCAGCTAGCTCAATAATTAGTGTGGTTTTAGATTGGGCTAAACCCCACTTGACATGAGAATGAAAAATCGACTGAAAATAAATGTTGTATGCTTTGGTCTCTAATTCGTTTTGTTTCTCAAATATTTCTACTTTCATAGAGTTCTATAATATAATTGAATTCTAGAGTCAATCATGTGGTGTTCGATATCTGCAATGAAATCCGACTAATTTGGATTCGCACATTGCATGACTCATTTATGGAGTTACACATTTAACAAATTCTTTTTCATACCTAGAGCTCAAACTCGAAATTTGAGACTTATGATTAACGATCGGTCGATAAAATAATGACTTTTTGGAATGGAGTAGTGTCGGCAGAATGTGACTGTGATTTATGTAATGGCACACTTGATAGTATGTCACATTCAGATGAATCAGATCTATCCCCCAACAACGGTCCATTATAAGTGCCTTTATTATGTTTTTTTTTTCTTTTAAAATTCTTATTCCACCTAGGTAAATATTTGTTTGGAGCAGTGGCGGAATCAGATTTTTTATTAGAAAATTTAAAATATATATAAAAAAAAAAAACATACAGAGAAATTAAGAGAATTAATATATGTTTTATATATAAAAAATAATTTTAACTTTATATATACGGAGTAAACTTCAGTATGAATTTCATGAGTCCTTTTATGCTGCATCTAAATTGAATTATTATTTTTGACACACTTAATGCAATTAATGAACTGATCTTGATATATCTTTATAGTTGCTTAAAGCTGGTGGATTAAAATAATAGATAAGATTAATAATAAAGCTATGTAGCAGCTAGCTTTTAACTTAGTGTCATAATTTCGAATTTAAGTTAAGTGAAAAAATTAGAATACTGAAATTCATGAATCATGATAGAGTCGTAGATATAAAAAAAAAACTATTTTAAATAACTTTTAAATCTATGATTGTATTTTTAATTACAATTTTGCCTAATTTAGTAGTAAATCATCAACATTTTAAAAATAATAATTAAGCATCAACATGTTATTATTAAAGTTATCTGCATAGGATCTAACATTCCATTTTTAGAGATAAACATATAATTGTTGTCGGTCATATATTACATAAATAAAATTTTGACAGATCTAAAAACTTATGGATCTAAATTCTTTGTAATGCTCCTATCACGTTAGTCTATTTATGAATAAAATGGGCATTAATTAGTAGATCTTTTGAAAAAATAGAGTTGGTACGATGTAGACTAATATGTCAATACGTACTAAAAAATAAAATAAAAATAAATAAATATATATATAGTGGAATCTTATATCTTGAGTAATTAATTTTCACACTTGAATAAATAAATATATGTAAAATAATTGTGTTACCAAGTAAAAATAACTTGCCAAAAGTTCTTTTTATCTAAGATAAAAAATGAAAATGAGGGTAGCAATTTCTTGTGTTTAAAAGAGAATAGAAGATACAAAAAATGACCAAAATTATTATTGAGCTATGCAAAATTAAATAAATTAATTGTCTATTAAAAATTAATTTTGAATATATTTTTGTCTTGTTAAATAGTAAAACGGAATTACATAAGGTAACTCATTTTTTAATCCAAAATGATCTGCTACCTATCCTAGTAAAATAAAGTGTATGTTATAGTTGTAATATTTTATTTTAATTGAATAGTTACAAGAAGAAAAAATTCTCAATTTTTAAATAATTTTTTAGAAAAATCAAATAAAATAGAAAATTCAATCAACTTAAAAGTCTCATTTCCCTGCCTTTTAAATTATCTACTTACCACCTTGTTATATATATATTTTTTAAAATTAAGCTTTCAAATATTTCATAATACATTTTTATGTTAAAATATTAGTGATTTTGACGAAATCTAGTAAATCCACCCTTAAACTGTACTTGTGATTTAATTTTGCCTTGTATGGTTCAAATCTTTAAAAAGGAACAAATATTTCAAATAGAAATCTTTAAATTTTTCCTATCTCGTTTTTTCTTTTTCTAAAAAATAATGTTTCTTTCGTCCCAATTTATACAACACATTTTCCTTTTTAGAACTCAAAAATCAGATACATTTTTATATTTAATAACAATTTACTTTTAAAATAATCTATTTGCTACACACTTATTTTATACCGCAAGTTTTAAAGATTTTTTTTTTTTAAAATTTTGTATCAAGTTAAATTATATCACATAAATTAAAACGAAGATAGTAAATATTTTAAAAAACGAACTTGGTCCCTGTGTAATCATCCGCTTGGCTGACAGTTCAATTCCTAGGTACAAAAATAGAAACAAAACAAGAGTCTAACGCGTTCTTAATTCTACTGGTGTTGGGAGTCTGTCGGGTGAATCTCTTCATTTTTACTGCTAAAAAAGTGAAATTGCCAAATACCCATTTTTCATCTTTAACTTTTACTTCTACTGATCTACTCAATTGATTCATCCTCACTTTTTTTTTTAAAAAAAAAATCGATCTTTTTCAAGAAACAGTGCATTTATAGCATAGTATGTGGAGGCTGCTTCTCTTCTGTTAAAACCCCATTAGTTTCAGATCTCTCACTTGTCTAGTGAGGACTGAGGAACCTTCACTTCAGATTTCTCACTTGGTAATCAGCTAAAGTCTTGATCTTTTTCAATTTTGGGATTTGCTGCAAGGGTTTTTTGGGGATTTGTGTAGTGCTGATCTAAAGTATATTGTTTCAGTTTCTTGGGTGTTTGATAAAGTTTTAATCTTTTTTGTGTAACCATTTGTTTTCTTGAATTTTGTGGATTTATGGGTGTGATTTTGTCTGAAAAGGGTTTATTTCAGTGAGATTAGGTATTTGTGATTCTTGTTTTCATTTTGTTAATCTGTTAGTTATTAGATGCACTTTCTGTGTTATCTTTTAAGTTTTTAGATTTACGTTTTTTCTGATTTCTTTTTTTAGTTTTCAAAGAGTAGTCAGAATAAGGGTGATGTAGTTTCTTTGATGATATGTTGGACTGAATATTCATCCCAAGGGAACTGTTATCTGAAGTAAGTAACATGTTAATGAAGATCTGTGTGCTAGTATGAAGAAACTGAGTTTTTGTTAGTTGATCATTTTGTCTACCCTTTTTGTTTTCTTTAACTTTGTAGAGCAATGCTTATCCAAGATCTGTGACTGGTCATTTCTTATTTTAGACATAAGAGAACTTAGTTAATTATTTGTATCTGCTGATCACTTGATGCACTAACTGTTTTGTCTCCTCAATTGTTAGCTTTTGTCAAGAGATCTTTTGTAAATTTTCCTTTTTTTCGCGCTTTTTGGTTTTCAATCAGAAGTTGGTTTCGTGGGTATGTATTATTCTCTGAAGCTCTTTGATGAGATCTCTGACTTCAGTCTGAGAAGTCATCCCACCAAACTGTTGTCATGCTCACGAAGTAAAGCGAGGAAGCTAAAGAGGCATTTATGTTCTAATATAAAGATTAAATCTTGAACATCTGTGAATATCTAGTATGAATTCCTCCATTTGTGCAATTAGATTATATCATGTCTGTTTGTGTCTGCATCCTTTGAGAATTTTAGTTAAGCTGTTACTGTTTTACTGTCAAGAACCAATGAGTTGCCTCTATCATGAGCCCTTGTGGATATGAAGCTACTGTTTTCCTGGCTTGAGATGATTATATGAAACTTATTTTTAGAAGAAATGTAACTTTTGTATCCTGGCAATTGCTCGAGATTGTAATTTCTTTATGCTACAGGGAACTTCTGGTGCTGCCGCGAGCACATAATGGCGTCCAAGTATCACGGACCAATCAATAGAACACGGAGACCGATCTCTATATTAATTGTAATTGGTCTTTGCTGTTTCTGTTATCTAATAGGAATTTGGCAGAAAAGTGGATCCGGAAAGGGAGATAAATTAGCACTACAAGTGACTGAGCAAACTGCTGACTGCAATGTTTTTCCACAAACCACTCTGGATTTTGAGTCACACCATAATTATGTGGAAACGGTTGAAACTTCAGAACTAACAACTAAAAGATTCAAATCATGTGAAGCTAAATACACTGACTATACTCCCTGCCATGAACAAGACCGAGCTATGACATTCCCACGGGAAGATATGATATATAGAGAAAGGCATTGCCCTCCAGATGATGAAAAGCTTCGTTGTTTGATTCTAGCACCCAAAGGATACACAACTCCATTTCCATGGCCAAAAAGCCGTGATTATGCCTACTATGCTAATGTTCCTTACAAACACTTGACAGTTGAGAAGGCAGTCCAGAACTGGGTACAGTTTCAGGGAAACGTTTTCAAATTTCCAGGAGGAGGTACAATGTTCCCTAGAGGAGCAGATGCATATATTGATGAACTTGCTTCTGTGGTTCCAATTGGAAGTGGCATGATACGAACTGCTCTTGACACTGGTTGTGGGGTATGTTTTCTTTTTCTATTTTCCTCCTTTCCCTTTTTGAACTTTTACTAGCTTAGAGCTGGGGCAAGCTGGAGAAGTGTGAGTTCTAGAAACACCGTGAGGTATAATTTAGAAGTTAACATGTATCCGAATCCTCAATAACTCCTACAGAGGGGAAGCTACTGGGATATATTACAAAAATGCTTCTACAAAAATCCTCAATAACTGATACAATATTTTGTCTATTGTATCAGTTGTAGCTGCAGATACCTCCACTCTAATGACAACTTCTTTTTTTACTATTGACTTCTATTAAGAAAGCCATCTCCATGATGCTGATTATTCTCAGCAGTTACATTTTATATATGGAAAAGGGGGAATTTACCTGATTCATGTCTAAATAAGTTTCACAAACATGTTAAACACGTTTTTGTGAATAAGCAAAACTGCATTTCTTAGGCCCCTCTAACACATCTTTCAAAACCTCTATTAACATATCAATACTTGACTAGTTCACATTTACTTGTAATAGTGCTTTTTATAATGGTTATGCTAATGAAAGACAATGGGATATTTTAATCGCTACGGTCATTGAATTGACTATCTAAATGCTTCTTCCTGTGAGAATACTTTTTCTCCCCGATAAGTTGCTTGGAAGGATACTATTTCAATTGGTTTAATACATTATGGCCAGGAATAGCTGCAACTTCTTCTTCTTATTTTAATTAAATACATTCTACAGGAAAAGGCATTAGTGCTTGTAATTTTCCATTAAGTATCATGCGTTTGCATAGTGGTCTGTTTTCTTGGATTCTGACAACTTGTTGCATTGACATCATGTTGATAAGGTTGCTAGCTGGGGTGCTTACTTGCTGAAGAGAAATATTCTGGCAATGTCATTTGCACCTAAGGACAATCATGAAGCACAAGTGCAATTTGCTTTGGAGCGAGGTGTACCTGCTGTTATTGGAGTTCTTGGTTCCATAAGCCTTCCATACCCATCAAGATCATTTGACATGTCTCATTGTTCTCGGTGTCTGATTCCCTGGGCATCAAAAGGTATATCCACAAGCTATAAATTAACAATCTTACCGAATTTTCTGATGTTGGCCATTTTTTGATCTTGTTATCTATTCTATAAGACGGCTTTAAGATTTATAGAACCTTTTGGAAACAGTACTTATCACTTATCAGGATAAAAGAAAAAAATGGCAACAGTATAGGATGACTCTGGAAGTATGTTTGACTCCATAATGGGCATTTCTACTCTGATATTGAATATATTATGTCACCTTTAATAGGGACTGCAATTCTTTTCCAACTTAGATAAAATATTATCCAGTCACCAGTGAACAATTGGATATCCATTTTTTTTTAATTATATATTTGAGCTAGTGGCATATCTTTTGACTTGCATCATTTTTCTACTTTCCAAAACCTGTTGACTATTTGATTTTATGAGTTATATTTGAAGGTAGAGTTCTTCATCCATGTGGCATCTTTGTGGTATTTGGTTACTGCTCTGAGTAAGCTTGAGTAGAATAGAATGTTAACTGTCAACCTTGAGATGGAAACAGGCTGAGGGAATTACTAAAGAATTTCATTAAGATTCTGATATCCGGGGAGGGAGAAGGAGGGAGGAAGAAATGAACTGTGCATTGATTGCCATAGGGAAGATAAGCCTTTGTCTACTAACTCTATAGTGTCATCATCTTGGTGTATATTAATGGAACTGTTTATTTATTCAAAGGAAAAGCCTTAGCCTGCTAAGTTTTTATAAAGAGAGGTTTCATAAAAAATATAGAGGTTTTTATAAAGAGCTGTATTTCATTCTTTGCAGAAATGATGTCAAATCCGTTGGTCCGTATTGATAAATTTGTGGTTTCTATTTGCTACAGATAAAGTGCGGAAATGTTATATAACTTCAACCTGCTTTGGTACATAATTGTAAAGGGGGAATTAACAGGATCGCTGTTGATAAATACTGTACAAGATTTAGTGATAGATAAGAATCTTTCTAAAACTTTCGACTTCATTAAGCTAGCGTTTGGCCATAGATTTCCAAATATTTTTGGCAAATATTATTTGGGTTAAAATTTGGGTGAAATTTCACCATATGTTTGGCCATAGTATTTGGGGAACATATTTCACTTTTTAGGAAATATGATTTATACCCATAAGTTTTAAAAACTATCAAAACTAACCATAGGTTTGTATTACAAGTCAATTGGATTTTCGTTGCAACAAATAACAAGTAGTGTTCATGACACTAGAGCAATATGACAGTTGGGAGTGAGTGCAACAAGCATCATTCCATACATGGTGAAGTTGACAAAGCACATGACTTTGTTACCCTGAGCCGATTGTTCATTATTTTCATCAATAACCATATCATCACTTTCATATTCACTGAATATTCCATCACTACTTAAAAATTATGTAATACAAGGCAAACAACTACTATAGAAGGTGTTTTTGTAAAAGATAAAAGTTTGGTGTAAAATTTAAATTTTTAAAAGATCCCAAATAATGAGATTTGGCCCAAATACTAGTTTTTTCTAGTATTTGGGAATTTGGGTTATTTGCCAAATAATGACAAATTGTATGGACAAACACTATTTGTCAAATTTTCCCCCAAATTTTGCTTGGGAAATCTATGGCCAAACGGGTCCTAAATGTTTTTCGTGTTGTACTTGCCCTTTGTATTGTTCATTAAGTGCCATCCGGAGCATTGTAATCTCTATTAACAACACCTTTGGAAAGGAGACATCTAATACCATTGGAACTTTCAAATAGGAGAAGAGCATACTGGGTACTGGAGATCAATTCGCAAGGAAAAGAATCGACATAGATTTTGGTTGAGCCTATAGCATAATAGATTTCCATTAAAACAGTAAATTCCTATGTGTAAGAGGAAAGATCCGTCTGAAATCATGTAATAAATAAAATTAGATGCTGTAAATTAGTTCTTCTCAAGAATAATTGTAAGTAGTGAGGCTTTTAGTTTATCCTAAGAAAATTAAAATTGTGAATTTTCTCGCTTGCTGATAATTGGCTTGTATGTGCAGAGGGCATGTACATGATGGAAGTTGATCGAGTTCTGAGACCTGGTGGATACTGGATTCTGTCTGGTCCTCCACTCAATTGGAAGACCTATCACAGAGTCTGGAACAGGACCAAGGAGAATTGTAGAGCCGAGCAAAGAAGGATTGAAGAGTATGCTGAGCTTCTTTGCTGGGAGAAGAAATACGAAAAAGGTGATGTAGCTATATGGAGGAAAAACATAAATGGAAAATCATGCAGAAGAACATCCGCAAACATATGTCAAACAAAGGATGCTGATAATGTCTGGTGAGTTACTAGAGCCTACTTGTCAAAGTACTTTTATTTATACTCCAGAGACCAAACTGTGTTTTTGTTGTGAAAGGTACAAGATAATTTGTTGCTTCTGAGTCCAAACTATTAATCTTTCTAGTTTTATTGTGGTTTCCTCACAAGAGATGCAACTTATGCAATGTATAAGTGTTATCATAAGCAAAATGCGCAAAAAAGCTCCAAGGTCTGTTGGGCGTGAGCTTTATTGGAAAAAGGCGCAAAAGGAGAAAAAATACAAATATATATTTATGCCAAGACTAATAATTATAAGCATGAATGACAAATATATGAACAAAGAAAATGAATTTTTTTTTAAGATAAAGTGAAATATCAATTGCTAAGTGATTAGTCTTCAGAAGAGGCTCATTGGCAAGGAAAAGTATGCCTTAGAACCTTGATGAGGACTGTAACGCACATTAAGCGAGGCAAATTGCTCAACACATTTTGAGCCTCGCTTCAGGGCTTGAGCTTCCTTTGCAACATTGATTATTTAGGTATTAACTCAAGCACGTTTTCAGGGACCATGCTGCACATATACAGTAGGTTGATATAGAGAAAATAGTTGGTTTCTGTAGCAACTGGGCAACCCCTTTTAGTCTTCTAGCTTTTAGATTTTACAAGACCTGTTTGAAAGTCAGTATATTGATGTCTGTTGAGGTACTGCATAAAAGTAGCCTTGATAAACGACCAGCCAGTATAAGAGGTCTTACGATTTTTAATTCGTCTTTCACCAAACAAATAATCACTTTATCACTATGCTATATATATGTTTTCAAGGGTAAGTGCCTAAGTGGTGAAGCCTCCCTATGAACTTTGATGTGACTTTCTGCTTTGACAAAATTTAGGTAATAGTATCCAACCAACAACATTAATAAAGATGAACAATTATCGGTGGGTCTTTTCCTTTTACTTGTTAACTTAAGTGTTATATCAGAGCTAATTAGAGCATAAGATGGAATGCAGGTTGCAAAAAAGAAAAAGGTGAGAGCCACTCATGAGTCATGACAAGTATTGGAGAAAATATTTTATGCCTATCTGTGACTTGGTTTTTCCTGTGTTTCATGACTATAACATTACCTTGGGTCCTTTGGGTTATCACCATAAATATTGAATGCTAGATTGTTATCCAATTATCCGAGTGTTAATTTGTGTTAATCTTTCCACTTTGTATAAATTGGTGATTCAGGTATAAGAAAATGGATGCATGCATAACCCCCTACCCCGACGTCAAGAATTCTGATGAAGTAGCTGGAGGAGAATTGAAGAAGTTTCCTGCTAGGCTTTTTGCAGTTCCTCCACGTATAGCCAATGAAATGGTTCCTGGGGTAACAGTTGAGTCTTATCAAGAGGATAATAAGCTTTGGAAGAAACATGTCACTTCTTACAAGAGGAGCATTAGCCTACTTGGCACCACTAGATACCACAACATAATGGACATGAATGCCGGACTTGGAGGATTTGCAGCAGCACTAGACTCTCCTAAACTGTGGGTGATGAATGTTGTGCCAACTATTGCTGAAAACACTCTTGGTGTCGTATATGAGAGGGGCTTAATTGGCATATACCATGACTGGTATGTATCGCTAATGGTTTCTTATCAACTATGTTTTTTTCGCAAATGGTAAAGCATTTTGCTAGTTTACTTATATTGGGGATTTCAGCGGGCCTATCCACCTACCCTTGTTTCCAAGAATTCCAGAACCTTTTTCCCTTTATTTACTGAACAGCTATAGCATATTAGCATCTAATGAGAAGATTCAAATGAAACATCCAAGAGCTACTGTTATTTGCATGTTTGAGGAAAATTTAAGGTTTCATATTGGAGATATTATGTATGCTTTGGCAGTTGTCATTCTTCTATTATTGTTTTCCACAGGGAATAGTCGAAATTATTGTTCCTGAAACTTGGAATAATCTCGAATTTTTTCTCCTTTCAGGTGTGAAGGCTTCTCTACATACCCGAGAACGTATGACCTTCTTCATGCTAATCGCTTGTTCACTCTGTACCAGGACAAGTAAGTGTTCTTAAACTCTTTACAGAAATGGATCTATTCTCTCATTTTTATATATTGAGGGATCTATAGCTACTATCTATTAGTTGGATATATTGCACAGAAAAGATAAAAAAATAAGCAATACTGATTCTTAAAGCTATATGATTGTGGAACAGGTGTGAATTTGAAGATATTCTCCTAGAAATGGACCGTGTTCTGCGTCCTGAAGGCGCGGTCATTCTTCGAGATGGAGTTGAAGTCTTGAACAAGGTTAGGAAAATCGCTGCGGGCCTGAGATGGGACACTAAATTATTAGATCATGAAGATGGACCCTTGGTGCCTGAGAAAATCTTTGTTGCTGTCAAACAATATGTTGTTGAAGGTGATGAAGACCAAAGCACGCCAAACGACGATTGATTCGTGCCAATATTTGAGTATATAGAGAAACCTGAGAATTCTGAAGTGGGAAGGTAAGATTTCCAGGCAGAGATATGAAGGTTTTTCCCCCCTCAAATATGGCATACAACAGATAGTGCAAGTTCTGATGTAGAGCAATTTTAGTTATTTTTTCCTTTGATGTGTGATTTTTGGAGACCTTTTTTCTCCAAATAATGAAGCAAAGCAAGAGTTCATTAGAGTGATATGTATGTTTGGGAGCAAATTTAATAGTTGTTTCCACTAGCTACAAAGTTGAATTTTGAACATTTGTAATCCCTAATTTTTTTTTTATCTTGGTAATTTAATTTATTTAAACTTTTCTTCTCCTTCGATTTCTGCTGCTTTCCATTGATTCTTGTGTTTCGACTATCGTATTATTTTGTTTTACTTGCTCAGTATGATTTGTTATGTTTTCACTTTTGTTACTTCTTTTTGGACTGTTTTTTCTCAAGTTGAGGTCTATTGGAAACAATCTCTGTACCTCTGATTCTGAGGTAGGAGTAAGGTGTGCTTATACTTTAGTTTCCCCGATACTATTTTGTAGGACTACACTGGTTATTGTGCTTGATTTCCAACTAAAAAAGTAGTAGTTTTTTCCAAAGAATTGATTCGTTTTATTATCCAATTCCAGATGCTTACTAAAAAAAGTAGTTCCAACTTTTGTCTACTAAATTTGGGACCAACCTCGTCATGGTGATTATAGAATACGTTTGATTATTCAACTCTAACATGACACGTTTTCTCTCATCGTATATTCAATTCTAACATGACACGTTTTCTCTTAGTCGTATAATTAGCGGATTTTCCACTTGAAGAACAAGACTATTCTTATATGTTTATGTACATGAGTTTAGTCTACTAAAAGATGGATCAACCTGGTTGTAGTGATTAGAAAACTCATGTCATCGTTCACTTATGACACATGTTTCTCCTAGTCAAAAGATTAGCTGGACTAATTGACTAGAAAGCGAGACTATTCTTATATGTTATCTACTACGTAAAAATTTGTATCCTTTGAACTAGATTTTAAGGAAAAATATGAAATGACATGTAGGACTAGAGAAACACATTTACAATATTAAATTTTCATAGAATAAAAATGGTTTTGCATTGTAAAATTAATTAAATAGGCATCGCAAAAGAAATGTAGAAAAAATAGTTAGAATTTGAAAATATTAAGATTTCTGAACATACTAAAAGAAGGTATTAAAATATTCTAAGGTGTAGAATTAGTAAATTATATATCTTTATGTTTTTTTATAAATAAATATTTGCGATTATATATTATTACAAACTTTCAAATATATAAAAATTTATAAAGATTCATTGGTCCGATAAATCAACAATAGTACTAACTAGCTATTATTTGATAAAATCCTTCCAAATGGTTTGGCATTCTCTTCATGTCCAACATGAGCTCTCTTTTTTTAATATAAAATTTAAAATTATGAGTTTTTTTTTTTATATAAAATATAAACTTATGCAAATTTTATAAGCAAACATTGATTTGAAATCAAGCTATCAAATCTTATGGCTAAATGCCTACTAAAACTTTTGAGTTCGAACTCTAGAAATACAGAACGTTTTGGTTGGGACGCTCTACTACCTTAGTGGCCTACTCGAGCAACAACAACAACAATATACCCATAGGGGCGGAGCTACAGTGTTAAATGGGGGTTCAGACGAACCCACTGGCTTTTACGTAGACCCTATATACGTACTAAAAAATCATGTACAAATATATATATGTTAATATTGCATGTGAACCCACAACGAACTAAGGTGGGTAGCGCATACAGTTTTGAGTCTTAGGATGGGGGTCAAGCCCCACTGGCAACAATTCAGTTTTTCCGATTTTTTTTTATATTGGATTAAAAATGTGCTTTGTGCCTATATTTTACCCTCCTTTAATTCAATTTTTTTTATATAGATTTTTCTAAATTCGTTTCTCAAACAATAAAACAGAAAATTGATGATTGAGAATAATAAAAAAGTAGTGTCATACTACAAAACAACATCTAACTATTAATTTCAAAATAGATAATTGTAAGTAACAAAAATATAGTGTCATACTCTAAAACAACATCTCACTATTGATTTCTTTTGAAGCATTCAATAAAACGTTAAATCCAAAATTTAATTTTTTTAAAAGTTAGGGTTCTAATTTTTTTACTACCTACTTCATTGCTACTGCTTGTTGTCAAAGTGCAGACCTTTGCCTCGGTAAATACTATTTACTCTTCTCAATTCCTCTTCGGCTCTCCCTTTTCTCTTTTTTTTTATATTTGTCTTTACATTGTTTAACAATTTATTCAAAGATATTATTTTTCATCTTTGATTTTAAGACTGTTCCACGCAGAGGCGGAGCCAGAATTTGATGTTTGTGGGTTCTAAATTTTAAAACAGAACAACATATTAATCTAATATAACAATTGTTAAATTACAAACATATATATATATATATTAGCCACAAACATGTAAGCATATCATTAAAATTGCACTCGACAAGTTGTTATGTTTTGAAAACAGAAATGATCCATCATTTGGTATACTTTCAAATACTTCATTTATTAATATGAAGATTTGAGTTATTTATTTCAAAGTTCTAAATTATTATTTGGTAAAAGGTAGATAAGTGTTATATTTTAGTATAGATTTTGAACATTTTTTTTTCTATAATCTCAATATTATTTTAAGTAAAATTAAAATTATTAAATTCACCATTAATATTTTTGGGACCTAAAGGGAAGGTTTTACTTGCTTCACCCTTGAGTCACTCTTGCCTTGAAAGTTGAAGTTTCGAGAAGCAAACAATAACTTAATTAATATAATCAATTATTAATACGTGAATTGTTAAAAGATAGGCACAAAGTACATTTTTAATCCAATATAAAAAAAATTCAAAAAAACTGAATTGTTGCCAGTGGGGCTCAAACCCCCATCCTAAGACTCAAAACTGCCCGCACTTATCACTGTGCTACCCACCTTAGTTTGTTGTGGGTTCACACGCAATATTAACATATATTTGTACATGATTTTTTAGTACGTATATAGGGTCTACGTAAAAGTCAGTGGGTTCGTTTGAACCCCCATTTAACACTGTAGCTCCACCCCTGGTTCCACGTATTAATAATTGATTATATTAATTAAGTTATTGTTTGCTTCTCGGAACTTCAACTTTCAAGGCAAGTGTGACTCAAGGGTGAAGCAAGTAAAACCTTTCCTTTAGGTCCCAAAAATATTAATGGTGAATTTAATAATTTTAATTTTACTTAAAATAATATTGAGA
>JAJOOO010005571.1:0-17398 GCA_029582685.1 Solanum piurae | reverse complement strand
GATGACATTTTTTCTTGTTATATTCAAGTTACTCTTCTTCTCCCTCTTTTCTAACATTAAATAGGTTTAAAGTTTCATAATCTGCTTTGTTTTCTTACGTACAATCAGTAAAAGATTATTGGGTTGAGCTTTCTAATAGTTGAATCGATTTTGTGAAGTGTATTATGAGTCTGAAGATTAGCCATCAATATTTTAATATATGAAATTGATGGCTGTGCAATTATTTTCATATATGAAGTGTATTATGAGTCTGAGCTTTCTTATATGAAATCAATGGCTCCCTTAGATGAAAATATTGACATTTTTGATGATTTTTTGTGTAAATTTTCATACAGTAGGTTAAGTAGGCTGCTTTTACATGATTTTTTGTGTAAAAACCATCTCGTTTTCACGGCTAACTTTCCACCATCTCATTCTGGGCACAAAAGGTTAAGTAGGCTGCATTGAAAAATGTTGTGGACCTCAAACTCGTAGCCATGTATTTGGATTTGGGGGGACGTAAAGGCAAAAGATTTGAAAGGTGGAACTTCATCAAAGGCTGAATTGTTGTCCGCACTACATTCAACTCGAGAGGATATCAAATCCTTGAATGAAGAAAACAAATCCTTGAATAAGGAATACAAATCCTTGAACGATCGCTTGTCTACCATAGAATATGAGATGAAATAAATAATGAAAATGAAAGAATTCTTCACTGCCCAACAATCATATGTCCCACCTACAACATCATCCTTCTCAACTGAATGACCACTGCCTTTTCAGCTGACCAAGTTAGTAACAATATACTTGACTTTTTAATTTATTTTGTTGAAATGTAACACCATAATGAATGTCTGATTAAATAACAATATATGGGTCTTTCCATGTGAAAAGGAAATATTTCCAGTCACACAAGAAAACTTCAAGAAAGATGGATTAACAGACTTGTTTCCTATTGTGTTAATTGTGCAGTAGAATAAGATACAATATCGAAAATGAATCTTGTTCTTATCTTGTTATTAGCGTCAGTGACTTCTCATTGTTTACAATTGCCGCCTTGTTCCATGCATATATATATCTATTAAGAGTTTTCTTGTTGAAAGTTATTGAGAGTTTTCTTGCTGAAAGTTTATTGAGTGTTTTCTTGTTGAAATCTATTGAGAGTTTTCTTGTTGAAAGTTTATTGAGAGTTTTCTTGTTGAAATGTTATTCCCAGAAGACCAGCAGAATTCGTTTATATTTCTTGTGAACAGTGTTTTTTGCTGCATTTAGTGTCTTTTTATTGCAGCCTTGAAAGAAATTAATACTAGCTAACAACCATTTCTAGTTCAGGAATTTAGGATTTTAAATAGATATGGTTCAGGAATAAATCATTGACGGGCAAGAGTTGATTGACTGGAATGGTAATAGATGTGAGTATGTTACTGCTTATAAGAGGTAACTATTTACAAGTTGTATGTGAGTGGATGGATTTGCTGCCTGCATATCACACATATTTACTCATCCAAAATATCATTCATTATTTTCTATCTGTAATTGTTGTGCATTGTTGACACACACAATTAGATAACCAAATGTTAGTTGACAAACACTTGGAACAAATTTAAAGGAAAGGTCGATGAGAGTGGGTCAAAGTTCACATAGTGTGTGTGCGTTTAGGCTTGATGATAGCGTAGCCCAAGAGGCAAATCTCTAAGGTCTATTGCCAAAAGTAGACAATATGTGTCATGGGCTTGGATCGTGACACTTTAAAAGCTCATTAAGTTACTGTAAGCACTTTCAAATAAACGCACAATAAAGCTTTAAACTACCAAACTCATGACCTGTATAAGAGTTTAGAAACTAAATGTTGGA
The DNA here is from genome assembly GCA_029582685.1 of Solanum piurae. Taxonomy (NCBI): domain Eukaryota; kingdom Viridiplantae; phylum Streptophyta; class Magnoliopsida; order Solanales; family Solanaceae; genus Solanum; species Solanum piurae. The sequence goes on along the minus strand of JAJOOO010005571.1, from coordinate 15,565 downwards.
TTGTTGTATCTTCTTCATGTATAACCAAGATTAATAAGTTTGAGGGAATATGAAAATGTCCTTGCATTATTCACATTATTGAATATGCCACTTTACGATGAAGTTCTCCAGAGGAGTGCGTCCAGCAGCTCAAGAGGCCAGAGATAAAGAGGGTGAAAGTTCATGACATCGGACTACACTGAAAAATTTCTGCACTGCTGAAAAATTGCAGCCAGCAACTCAGTTTTTTCAATTGTTTGCTCTGTATTAAAATTTCTGCATTGCTGAAAAATTGCAGCAAACTGCTCAGTTTTTTCAATTTTTTGCTCTGTTTTAAAATTTCTGCACTGCTGAAAAATTGCAGCCAGCTGCTCAGTTTAAAATTTCTGCACTACAACATTGCAACCAACTGTTATTTAGTTGTGGTTCTTCAAAAAAGATGTTTGATTCTTTGTTAATGTATCTCAAAGTTCTCTACTATATTTTTCTTATTTCTTGAAGATTTTGTTGATGTTTTTGGATATCACTTGACAAAGACTGAAATTTTAAGTTTTATGCCAGACTTTGTTCATTCTTCAGTGAAGATACAAGCTTAGAAGATGCACTAACTCATTATTAGTTTGTTATGAATGTTTTGCAAAACTTTGGATGTTATCTAAGTTTTTTTGTTAAGCAAATATTGAAACTAACATCATGTGATGTTAACCAATTTGTTGTAATCAATCGCACTTTTATCTCTATCTTAGCTTCTTTCCCCCTCTTTCTATATCATCTTTTTGTATTCATGTTTTTAGTAGTAATCAATTTGATATTTGTTGATGCTTTAGGATCAATGGTGGTCAGTTAGAGACCACAATTATTGATCATCTCTAAAGGTCAATCTAGGACTAGAATTGTTGCTCGTCTCTAATGTATAAGAGCTAGGACTAGAAATGATGCTAGCATGTAAAGCTATTTTAGGACGAGCTTGTTGTTCGTCTTTAAAACTACTCTAGGAACAGTTTGTTAAGGTCGCTAAAGCTATTTTTGGACGAGCTTGTTGTTCGTCTTTAAAACTACTCTAGGAGCAGTTTGTTAAGGTCGCTAAAGCTATTCTAGGAGCAGATTGTTAATGGTCTCTAATGCTATTCTAGGACCACTTGGGACAGTCGTCTCTAAATTTACAAGGACCAGATTGCGGCAGGTCGCAAAAGAGGTTTAACGACCTGAATACTAGGATATATATGGTCTATTTGAGACCAGTTTGTAGTCGTTAAAAGAAGTTCACGACCTGAGTTTTTCCCGTCCCAAAACAATTCAGGGACCAGATTTTCGACCTCATCCTTACTGAGCACTAGTGACGGAAGTATCTAGGATGAGTGGCGACCAGATTTTTCTGGTCTCAGTTACTCATTTGAGACCAGATTTGAACTTTCAGGGACTAGATTTCCCTTCCTAAGAGACTGTTTTTCTTGTAGTGTCCACCTTTCAAGTGGATCAATAGTTCAAGCACAATTCTCCTTCATCATGTAATTAGACCATAACTTGCCCTTTCAAGGCCATGAACTAACATCAACACATAAATCCAAACTAATACAATATAATAGGAAATTGACATGATCCAATCACTTAATTCAATATAAACATCAATAATTCAACAATCTAAATCAATCTAGGCATAATTCATTCATGATCAACAAACCCACTTCATAAAGGCACACTTTCGGAATTGAGAGAATTCATGGGTTCATAGAGTATTTTTCATCATAAATCATCAATTAAACACTAATACAATCATAATTTGTTATTAGAAACCATTTGAAAATGTTTGGTGAAAGAACCCATGATATTGAGTTAAACCCTATATTTTTCATTTTTTGAAATCACCTTTGAATTGGCTTCTTGAATGAAAAGTTAGACAAGGATAAAGACTACCATACCTTGCTATTGATTCCCACGAAATTCCCTTGAAAATCCTTTGAAAACCTTGAAGATTTGACCTTGAGAGCTTGGAGTTTTCACCTCCAATGGAGGTTTCTAGAGAGAAACTTTTGGAGGGGACGGGAGGATTTGATTTTTGGGGTTTGAAGTAATGAGATGAAAAATAGATTTTAAGACTTTTAATATTCTTAAAATACCATAAATAACTTAAAATAACTGTCTCCCAACTAATTAAGACTTGGGATAAATTTACCAATCCACTCCTAGCTAGGCCGAAACTTGACAACAAACATAGGTGTGACTCATGCCCTAGACTCACGGATGGTGAGTCCATTAACGTACCGCGATGTTGTTCAGTGGTCTGGGGTTGTAGCTTGGTTTGGGGCCACTTGACCTACAGAGACCATCCACGGGGAGTGGATGGACCTACTGGTGGTGAACCCCATCCGTAAGTCACCCTAAATTTCTAAATTTTGGTGATCTTGTTGTGTTGGGGGTTAGGATTTAGGGGTCCTTGGAGGACCCTAGGGTGGTCCATGGGGAGTCGTACCTTGACGTTTAACCCCTCAACCAAAGCTCGGGATAACATCAAACCACCTCAAACCTCATGACAAACTCACACACTCACTAGTTAGGGTGTAGTTTCACTTTTTCATTTTACGGGTCATTACAGAGAAGTTCAAGAAAAGATGAATTCACGAAGCACTGGCGCGTCGCGGACCAGGGTCCAAATTTTCTGTTAACTTTTCCCAAACTTTAAATAGACTCAAATTATATTATTATTATTCTTTTTATGGCTTTTGGATAACAATGACTTTGAGAACTATTTCTTCTAATTTAGAGTTTATTCCTACTCTTTACTTTTATCGATTAGTCTTATGAATATTAAATACATGAAAATTGAGAATCGCATTATGAGTAGCTAAATTCCCTTGTTCTAGGGTTGTGGCTAAAAGATGTTTGTACAATATGGAATTTATTGAATTGACATTGGTTATAGCATGAATTGTTCTTTTGTTTTTAATTTAGTATTTCGTGACTAGCCACCATTGAAATAAACTTATTGTCTGATTGAACTCATGAGAGGAATAGGAGGATAGAACATGAGACAAACGGAGCATGATATTTTCTAGAATTATGGTTGATTTGTATCTGGGATAGGGATGTACCTAGATACCTTGCTTAGTTAATAAGTAGGATGAAAATAAAATGCTTGGTAATTTATTCAGTCTATCCCCGGTCAATGATGTAGTTAAACTGCCAACTAAAGTAGTTGCTTAGAAGTCGGGATATGATGATCGTAAATTTAACCCTGTATATCCGTGATCTTATAACTAATTGATTCCCATTATAGGATAAAATATGCATGAATTCAAAGTAGGTTGCAACCCTGAAATTTGTCCAGTCACTGTTTTTTTGAGACCCCGTGGTTCTTTTCCATAATATGCATAGCATGGAATGAGTGTATGTGGTGTCCATGACATTTTGTATCACTTCATGAGAATAAGGTTTCTAAGCTGTTGTAAGATCAAAGAATTAGAATATATTTATGGGTCAAGGATGCCCTTAAACAAGTTCAAGTAAAATAAGGCCTCTAGTAACACCCTACATATTCAAAAGTTTTAAATTAACCAATACATTCGAGTTAAGACTAAGAGTGTTTTATGTTCTAATAAGGATGTTTTATAAGGTAGTATAGTCGCACAATAATTGTAAGTTATGTTTTGGAAGTCAAGCAAGTTGTGAAATAAAAGTTGGCAAAAGTTAGAGTATGTTTTTTTGATAAACTTTCTGAAATTTGGGTTGAATCTCTTTGAGATTTTCACCCAATCTATAGAGATTTAGAAGGACCCCCAGTATACCAAATTGAACGTTTGATAGTCTATTTTCCAACGGACTAAACCGTTCAATCATAGAACTTCAGAATAGAGAGATATAAATATTTTTTGTGAGACTGCACAAGCAGACACGCGAAGATTGGCCCCATAGCCCCTATGTCAGTTTAGCTTTATAAGAATTTATTTCCCTCCGTTTTAGCTGATTATTTTCACACATTTATCATAAATCCTCTCTAAAATTTCCCTACCATCAAAGCTAAGATCTATAAGATTTCAATGTGGTTTGACCATCAAAATGTACGTAGAGATTGTGTTTCTTCTTTCTTCCTCATTGGATGTGATTCAAAGGATTCTTCATGGTGAAGAAGTCTCGTTTTAGGCGGTTTTTCTACTGTTTGGAGGTAATAATTCTCACCCTTCATTTTGTTGACTGAATCCAAGGTATACCTAAGCTATATAATCAAGAACACACAAATAGTTGGTTGGAAAATCGTATTTGGATAGTTAGGTGATGTTTGGCAGTTTTGAAGTATTTTCTGATGTTGTTGTTGCTGGAATTTTTCAGAGATGATTTGTATGTTCATTGCGATTTTCAAATTATTTCTTCTTGATTAAAGATTTTGTGTTTGAGAAGACTATTTGTTATTTGAGGAGACATGATAAAATATTGTAAACCCCATCAAATTTAAGTTAAGGTTCTGCCTTCTTAACCCCTTATTTCTAATGAGGAGAAAGACATGATTCCATACGTAATTATTGGACGAAATCACATGATGATGATCAGAAGCCATGAGTTAAATTTATTATGGTTATATTGAAACAATTATAGGACTGTATTATATACATATATGGCTTTAATAGTTTGAAGAATCATTATTTGGGTGTGGTTGTTTTTATTTTAGGGTTGGAAAGGAGGGGTGTGGCGATACACCGAGTTTCTATTGTTGTGCAGGCATACTCTATTTGGTCTTGGTGGACTATTTCATTTGCCTTCACTTGTCAATAGCTACTGCATAATTATGTCATTAATTTGTCGTTGTAATTTTGAGAAGAAAATGTAATGAAGCATACATTTAAAAAAAGGTTCCACGAGCTAATCAGTCTCCTAGTAAACTCTAAATTGCTACTTTGACGCTGACGTGTAAATATTCTTTCTGTAATGGTTGTGCCACATGATTTTGTGCAGATTACATACTATAAGGAATGGGACTATCCATATTAATACCGCAAGACCCAGAATCGAGGTATGTAAAGGGTAAGCATTGTACTTCCTTTGAACACGAATTTGAGAAACCTAAACCGTCAAATGTTTTTTTACTATTATATTGCTTGAAAGAACTTCTGTGAAATGCATTGGGATTGCAGCTAAAGTATTTTTGTGACTCCATACTGTTGATATTCCACTCATTCTGTTACGTTGGGTACTCAGCGTCTATCTGTCATTTTTCCGATTCCCTTGACTATAGATTCATGTGTATATATTCTTATTCTTCTTTAAGTGCAACTTAAAAAGATTATGAAAGAACATTAAGAATTTGATATCAGTCCTCCTTAGATAAGGGCTTTATCAGGCTTACTGCATCATCGGTCGGTGAACCAATATTATTTGTGCATAAGAATGATGACTCAGTGCAGAAGTGTATAGACTATAAAAGAGGAATAAGGTGACTATAAAGAACAAATATTCACTAGAAATGATTGATGGGTTTTTTGAAAACTATATGATTTCAATCGGATGTTTCCAAAAGATTGATTTACATTTAGGGTACCACTAGGTACTTGTTCAAGAGAGTAGTATCTTAAATATAACCATCAGGATTAGATATGGTCATTTTGAGTTTCTTGTACTATCTTTCATACTGAAGAATGCCCCAATAGTATTTATGAAGCTGATGAATAGTATATCCATGTCATTTTTAGACTTGGTTTTAATTGTATTAGTTAATAATATTGTGGTACATTCTCATTCAGAGGCAAAGCATAGAGATCATCTCCAAGTAGTGCTTCAATTACTCCAAGCTTAGAGGTTGTATGATAAGCTCTTGAAGTGTACCACCTCAGAAAGAATTATCCTAACATGTTCACAGGCTCGCTCGCTTACGAGTTTTCCTTATGAACACATCATCTATTAGTGTGATAGTTCAGAATGGGCCAGAATTTTAATTGGTAGGGGAGGTTAAAGATAAAAAAAAACAGTGATCCCATACTGCTTCATTTAAAAGGTGTAGTTTATCAGTAGAGAGTTGAGGTATTCTCTCAAAAGGGAGATTTTCTGCTTCATTTCTAGGGTCGCTTATGTGTTCCAAATATGGGTGAGTAGAGGTAGCAGATCCTTACAAAAGCCAATATTTCTAGATATTCTAATCACCAGGGTGCCACTAAGATGTACCATGATCGACAGGATATCTATTGGTGGAACGGCATGAAGAGGAACATCGCATATTTTGTGGCTAAGTGTCCAAACTGTCAAAAGGTTAAATTAGAACATCAGAAACCAAGGGGTATGACTCAGGAGATTATCATTCCTATGTGGAAGTGGGAAGTGATAAACATGAATTATATTAGGGTCTTACCTCTTACTCCCAGACAGCATGACTCCATTTGGTTGATAGTGGACAGAGTCACTAAGTCAGCTCACTTCTTGGTTTTTCAAGACTACAAATTCAGCGGAGGACTATGCCAGACTCAATTTCACCAAGATAGTCAGGATGCATGGGGTTCCCATGTCTATAATATCAGATAGGGGTCCTTAACTTACATCTCACTTTTAGAGATCATTACAGAAAGACCTTGGTACTCAAGTAAATCTTTTTACAACATTTCATCCACAAGTGGATGGTCAGGCACAATCTACCATTCATACCTTAGAGGACATGTTGAGAGCTTGCGTGATCGATTTCAACGGTAATTGGATGATCACCTACCTCTCATAAAGTTTGCCTACAATAACAACTACATTCAAGTATTCAGATGGCCCCTTATGAGACACTATATAGGCATATGTGTAGGTCTCTAGTTTGTTGGTTCAAAGTAGGTGAAACATCCTTGATTGGTCCAGATTCGGTTCATGAGGCTATGGAAAAGGTTAAGCTCATCAGTGATAGACTAAAGATAGCTCAGATTCGTCAGAAGTCTTATGCAGATGTGAGGAGAAAGGACTTGGAGTTTGAAATCTATGATTGGGTTTTATTGAAGGTGTTACCCATGAAAGAGGTGATGAAATTTGGAAATAAATGAAAACTCAGTCCCATGTATATATGTCCTTACAGAATCATGAAAAGAGTTGGTAATTTGACTTATGAGTTACATTTGCGAGGAGAACTGGCAACAACTCATCTAGTCTTTCACATTTCCTTCTTGAAGAAGTGTGTGGGTGATCCGACATTGATAGTACCTTTAGAGATTGTGTCTCTTAAATATAGCCTCACCTATGAGGAGATTCCAGTTGAGATTCTTAACCATTAAGTTCATACGTTGAGAAATAAGGAAGTCTCTTTAGTAAAGGTTTTATGGAGGAATCAGTCCGTAGAGGGAGCTATTTGGGAAGCAGAAGCAGCCATGACGGCCAGGTATGCTCACCTCTTTCCCTCTAATTCAGTTTCATCTTGAGGTAATACTTCATCTCCAATCTCTTCATTTACTCTTGTGTAATTCAGTCTTAGTATCTTATTCCCTCACTTATCCTTGCATTTAAGCTTATTTTTATATTCATGGAACTCAGTTTAGTTAGATATCAATTTCTAGTACTCAGTTGGTAGGGATTGCAGCTCCTTCCCTCCAAACTCAATTGATATAGTCTGCATTCAAGTACATATGATCCCAAGGGGGAGAAATTGGAACACCTCAGAAAGTTTATCTTGGAATGAAAACGAGAAATAGGCAATTACCGAACATGTTCACGGGTTGTGAAGAGGTCCACGACCCATCACACTATCTGTGGAAGTTGCACCTAGTGACTTAGAAGGACCACACACACCTAGACAGTCCATGAAGCTTCACGTAGACCGTGAATTCTTCCGTTAAAGGGGAAGAGAACCCCATGACACTTTTTAAGAATCACATATACTTAGACTATCCATGAAGCTTCACACAGACCATGTAGTCGTTCGTGAAAGGGGCTCATTATGTTTTGAGTGTCCTAACTGTTAACAGGTTAAAAGAGAACATCAGAGACCAAGGCGTGTGACTCAGGAGATTAGCATTTTTACATGAAAGTGGGAAGTAATAACTAAGGATTTGATTTTGGGTTTATTTTGTACTCGTAGACAGCATGACTTTATTTGGGTGATAGTGGACAGAGTCACTAAGTTAGCTCACTTCTTGGTGGTCAAGACTACTTATTTAGTAGAGGATTACATTAAACTCCACATCAGTTCGATCGTCAGGTTGCATGGGGTTCCCTTGTCTATAATCTTAGATATGGGTACTCATTTTTTTACTAGGCGGATTTGATGTATTCAGTTCCTCTTTGGAGTCAACACAGCCCCGGGTCACTCTTGCTCGATTGGTTGGGAGTTTACTGGGTGGCCTAGATTCATTTGTCACTCTTGATAACAGGGCTGGGAGTTGACTATGGTTGTCGTTACTCGGGCTGGGAGCCCGACTTTAACTTCTTAGGTTCATGTTTTTGGCACTTTTCTAATGGTCCTATTTTACCTCGACATTCATATGAATTGCCTATCACCAGTATACTTGTTAGTTGCTTGTACTCTTCAGTTTATCGAAGCCAATTTGGTTGTGCTTGTTTTTTTGACATAATGTGACCTAGGAATGCCACAGACCTTAGCCAAAACTCACATTTTCTAAACTTCGCGAATAATTGATGATCCTTGAGGACTTGCAACACAATTCTCAAATTGTCCATATGGTCACTCTCACTCCTAGAATAGGTCAAGATATCATTGATAAACACAATGATAAACATGTCAAGATATTGTCTGAAAACCCTATTCATAAGGTCCATGAATGCCGTCGGGGCATTAGTTAGGCCAAAAGACATCACAAGGAATTCAGAGTGCACATACCTAGTTCAAAAAGCCATTTTAGGAATGTCAACTCCTCTCACCCTTAGTTTGTGATATCCCGAATAAAGGTCAATTATCAAGAAGTTACTAGCCCCTTGGAGTTGATCAAACAAGTCATCTATTCTCGGAAGGGAATACTTGTTCTTTATGGTAACTTTGTTTAGTTGGCGATAGTCAATGCAAATTCTAAGAGACCCATCCTTCTTTCTAACAAACAATACCGGAGCACCCTTTGGAGAGATACTCGATTGAATAAAACCCTTGTCTAGCAAATCCTTTAGTTTCTCTTTAGACTCCTTTAACTCAGCCGGAGTCATTCTATATTGAGGAATGAAGATAGGTTGCATATCAAGAATAAGTTCAATACCAAAATCTATTTCCCATTCGAGAGGAATACTGGGCAAATTATCGGGAAAAACTTTCAGAAACTCATTCACTACCAGAACTGACTCTGGAGAAGGGGTTTAGGATTCAACATCCTTCACTCTAACAAAATGGTAAATACACCCTTTGGAGATCGTTTTTCTAGAATTAAGACAGTAAACATTTTGACTCCTAGGCATAGATTTCCCCTCTTCCACTATAAAATAGGCTAATTCGGAAATTGGAACTTAACCACCCGGGTTCTACAATCAATAGAGGCATAACATGCATGCAACCAATCCATCCCAAGAACCACATAAAAATCTAACATGTCAAGTTCTACCAAGACAACAAGAGTATCTCTATGGGACAAGGAAATTGGACATCTTCTATACACCCTCTTAGCCACGACGGAGTCACCAACCGGGGTAGAAACCGCAAAAGTCTCTAATAATTCTTCAAGTGGAACATCAAACCTCATAGCCACATAAGGCGTCACAAAATATAAAGTAGCACAGAGATCCAACAATTCATACACATCAATAAGAAAAACTTTTAACATACCGGTAACTACATCCGGGGAACTCTCTTCGTCACCTCGGGTTTGGAGAGCGTAGAAGCAGTTTTTCTTGGGAGCATCGGAATTTGAACCGCTAGGAGGAACTTTCTTTCCGTATCTTCCTTGAGACTTAAGAATGGGACAATCCCTCATCATATGATCACTCTTCCCACAACTATAGCAATCATCCGTGCCAACAAGGCACTTAGCATCATGTTTCTTGCCACATTTAGCACAAGTACGCCTCACCATAGAAGATCTACCACTATTGTCTCCTTGAGGCTTAGGTTTAGACAACTTATCTTTGTTGACCCTCGGAGGACTATAGGAGACTTGGTTGGAGAACCTTCTCTTGAACCTTGACCCTCGGATTTACCCTTGGAAAAATATCCATCAGCGGTTCTTTCCTTGTTCACTTTCCTATTCTTTTTCTTAAGCCTTGACTCTTCAAGTTGTTGAGCATACACCATAAGACGTGATATATACATGTTATCATGAAGCATCGCCACATGACATTCTTCTTCAATTGAGTCGGAAACACCCGTAAAGAATCTACTCATCTCATCCCTCATATTCGATACTAAAGATGGAGCATACTTAAACAATTGAGTGAACTTTAGGGAGTATTCTTGCACACTCATGCCCCCTTGACGAAGATTGATGAATTCTTCAACTTTAGCCTCCTTCAATTCCTGGGGAAAATACCTAGAAAGGAACACGGATTTGAACACTTCCAATTCTATGGGACCCACTCCAATCGGCCTATTGGTCTTCCATTGAGTATACCAAACTTGAGCAACACTTTCATTTGATAAGCGGCCAATTCCGCTTTCTCTACCAAACTTACTCCCATAATATCAAGTATCTTGAGAACCTCTTCCACAAACTCATAAGGATCCTCTCCCACTTTGGAGCCATGGAACTCGGGAGGATTCATCCTAGAAAAATCCTTAATCCTTGAGGTGGCCGAATTCACATTTGGATTATCTGGAGTAACAACTTCCCTAGTAGATTTGGCCATCATGGCTTGAGCTTGAGTTGTCATGGCTTGATATTGAGTTATCATAGTTTGAGTCCATATATTAAGAGCCGACCTTATTTACACATTGGTCTTTTCTCCCTCATTCACAATCTCCTCTTTCTTTCTTCTTGCCTTCTCCCTTCTTGTAGTCATATTTTGCAGACATGAGAGACGGGTTAGGAAAAAGGCATTATAGAGTTAAAACTCTAAGGCACGACTAATGAGTAATCAAAGAAGTGAAATTTCCTAAACATCTTATAGCCTCTCATTCATAAATGTGGTGCGCTTCACACTCATAAACAAGACTCTACTAGACGTGGCTTACGAGACATCATCCTAGAATCATTATAAACCTTGTTCTCTGATTACCAAGTTTGTCACGACCCAGGGTACCCCCTAGATGTAACACGGCGTACTTGACCCCGAAGGGGTCTCATACAAGCCCTTAGCATATCATAAACATAAGTAATAGAAAAGATGCAGAATTTAAAACTTTTTACAATCGAAGTCTTTCATAAACCAAAACAGAAGTTTAGACATTGTCTCCATAAGCCATCTAATACAATCAAGTATCAATAAGGGTCACAACCCTTTTTACAACATAGTCTCAAAATAGAAAGTACGAAAGAAACTAGAAATGAACAACTCTCGTCCTCAAACCATGAGGACTTATCAAGAGCTTGGAGAGAACTAATCCAAGCTTCGAACAATGGGAATGGAAGACCACAACAACCAGGACCTACACTTATAGAAAAATATAGAAAATATGGGTTAGTACAAAAATGCACTACGTATGATAGCCATGCACAAAATCCTTCAAAACATGCTAGAAAGGAACATTTTAGTTGAAACCATGCACTATATAAAGTTTAAGATTCATCATGAACATTTGTGTAGAAACATAAGTCAAACCATTTCATAAGCAACCCTAAGCTATACTTGTGCAATGCATAGACAAGATCCCATAATCCTATCTAATACTAAGTATCACTTTTAGGTCACCAACATCATACATATCATTCTTTCTCTTCATCATAGTCAATACTTATAGACAATGAGACATTCATATTCATTAACTAGTGACACGGAAAGCCACTCATAGAAACAACCCATTTAAACATGCATAATTCATAAGTCACCATACCATAAAGGATCCACACCAAAACACATCTCAAAGTCCACTTGTGCCATGCATGAATGAAGTCCCGTACTCCCATTCACACTAAGTAGAGCTTCTTGAGAAGTCATAAGTCATAGTTCATGTTCACTAGAAGTCATGTTTAATAGTCAAGGTGGATCCACTAGCTAAAGACCTATGTGGGCACATAGTTAAGGGATAAGGAGATTGATTCTAGAAACCCGGACTAACTGAAGTAAAATGTTTCCATCTCATGAGATAACTATTTTGGGAACCTGGACTAACTGGCGTAAAAGGAACCGATAGGAAAGCTGGACTAACTGTCGTAAAAGCTTTCATCTCATATTCATATCCACTCAATGCTAAGCATAATTCCCTTTAAATTCATGTTAAGTCTTTACTTAGGTTCATGTTCATGAAAGAATGCCTTAACACTAAATCAAATATGTCATCATGATAGCTCATAGATTCCAAGTAGGTGAGAATAGCCTTTCAACCTTAGAATCAATACTATGTGAGTAAACCTTTCACATCATGTCTTGGTGTGTTCATGATAATAGATTTCCATTCAACACAACAAGATTATCATAGTCATAGACAGTTCATGCACAATCATGTGTAAGGGTATAAATGAGAACAACTTTTCAACAATACCACAATTGCTTCATAAACATCGAAACCTTACTTTTCAAAGTATTCACAAAGCACATGCATAATTCTCATAGTCCTTTATAGGTTCTCATTCATAGCCCTTCAAGAACACTAGATTACAATTCATAATTCACATCTTGCATCACTACTCTAGATATAGATGTTCACATATTTCAATTAGATTAACTACTACATGCATAATTCGATCATAATCCACCAATATCAATCATCACCCACACTTTGAGATCCAATTAGACAAACTAGGGGAATTCATGGATTCATAGGTAATTCATCATAAAAACAGTAGTAATTCATCAATTTGATTATAATATAAGAGAACTAAATCACTGAAATCGTTTTGAAAAAGAATCCATGACTTGGAGTGAAACGCTAGCCTTTTGGGGGAATTTCATGTTGAGAAACCAAGTTTTTAAGGGACTCTATGGGTGATAGCTACCCATAAATGAAAAGCTACAATACCTTATAATGATTCCTCATAAATTTGGGTGGAAAATATGACTCCTTGAACCCTAGACTTCAACTTCTTCTTCTTCTCCAATGGACGTTTTAGTGAGAGAAATATTTGGGAGGGAATGAGTTTGTTTTGGGGTCCTGAATGAATGAACTAATTGACTTAGTTTACGGGTCTATTAGGTTTATATAGGTAGTTTAATTAGTTTTAAACTAAGTGACCAACACAATACTCACTCACGAGACCTCACCCACGGACCGTGGGTGGGTCCACGAGCCATGCTGGTTGAATCGTAGATGGTTAAGAGAGTTTTTAAAAAATAGTGGAGGTCCAGCCTCGACCCACGACCCCCACCTATGGGGCGTGGGTACCTTGACGTCTACAACCAAAAACACTTATATTGAGTACCAGAGGTTACTTTACGACTACCCTTTACGTTAAACCCCAATTAGACTACTAGTTCACTCATTAGGCTCTAGCTTAGTTTACTAGTTTTCTAAACTGTTACAGTTAGCCACCCCTAAAGCAAACTCACCTTTACGACCCTCCCACGACCTGTCAAGGCTTTCACGAGCCATCTAGTGGCTTATGGGGAGGGTACTATTTTAAGCAGCCTTGAAGTAGCTACTTCCTAGCCTACCACGAGCATCACCACGGCCAATGATACCTACCCACAGGCATCATAGTGGCCATGGAAGGTGAGGCAGTTTGGTTGTCTACTGCGTAGGGTTTACGGGAACCACCATGTCTCGTGGTGCCGTTCATGAGTTGTGTGAACTTCATTGAGGGTGCCAAGGCTAAATCTTAGGTTTGTAACCCCTCCCTTCATCCCTTTCTTACGCTACTAAGTTCCGAGGTGTTACATTATATCTCCCTACAAGATGGGGACTAAACTCTCCTTTCTTACCAAACCTCACTAGACCCTTCATTGGTGATATGATTCAAGTAAAACCAACTCATAAACATTAGTAACACACAACGACCTTGATATCTAGCACACCATCTCCCCCTTGAGAGGAAGTCTCAACGGACTTTCTAAGTACCACTTTATTTCAAATTTTCTACTAAGGTCGGATAAAGACATTACTTAGATTTCACTTCTAACAGAAAAGATTATTCAGAATCATCTTAAACCATAACACTACCCTTAGGAGGATCTACTCCTGAACATGTCTGAAGCATTAGTCAAACCGAACGACATTACCACAAATTCATAATGACCATACCGCGTTATAAAATCCATTCTTGTAATATCATCATTCTTCACCATCAATTGGTGATAACCCGACCTAAAGGTTAATCTTAGAGAAGTAACTAGCCCTTTGTAGTTGGTCAACACTAGAAATCTATTTTTGTTACCTTAATTAGGTAGTTCATGCAAACCAAGAAATAAACCAAACTTTTGGCATAAATTCCCCCCTTCCCCTCTCGGATACGCTTATTAGGAAACATAAAATTTGACTACACGGGTTCTACAATCAAGATAAGCATAATAAGAGTGCAGCCAATCCATCCTAAGGATGACATAAAAATCTAGTAAATCATAAATAAACATATAATTGAAAGGCTTTCAACATACCGCTAACGACATCAGAAGCATACTCTTGTTCACCTCTAGTCTGAAGTGCATAAAATCTGACCAAGTGTGCAACCACGGTGGCCATTGACGGTCCGTAGATGGATCTACGGACCATACTGTTGATCCGTAGATGGATACTGCGAGGGTTCCAGTACCTGATTTTTGAAGATTCCAAGTGTGGAGCTACGGAGGGGGATTGACGGACCGTAGATCGATCTACGGTTCGTACTGCACATCCGTCGTTTGCTTCAGAGAAGGTGAATTTTGGAAGCTGAAATATTTTCCAAGTCTTGGCTGACGGAAGGGACTCACGGACCGTAGATCCATTGACGGTTCGTAAGTCAGTCTCGTGGATTGAAGACGCATTCCTGAACGAAAATTTCCTTATTTTGTTTCCGTTTTTATTTAGGACTTGTTTTCTATAAATAGGGCATGTAAACCTCATTTTTGGGGGTTAGACATTATTATTCTATTCTAGTTCTTGACTTGGGAGATTAACTTGCAAGTTTAGAAATTATTAATTTCCTAAACTCGTTGTGAAGATTTTGGTGTTGAAATTCTGGGTTTATTATTCTTTTTACGTAAGTTCATAATTCTTTCATCTAAAACCATGAATTGTGTTCATATGATTATGGGTAACTAAACTCCACAACTAGGGTTGTGGAACCATAAGTAATTAACAAAGTACGAATAGTAAATAAAAAATTCTTGAATAGTGTAGTGCATGCATTGATAATTCTTTCTTTTAGAAGTCTTTTTAGCGGTTGCAAACGTTAGAACTCGCCTTGTTGCTACTTGCCAGACCAAGGAGGTAATCAACAATAAAAGAATTATCAACATAGATTTAGTGTGATACTATCTAATACGCTAGTGTCGATTGGTGCGAAGTAATAACTAAGCCAAACATCGATTATGATGTCTAATATGAGGTAAAGGTAAGGGTTAGTAAATTATACACACGTAGCCGGACCAAGGTGCGGAGTGAAATTCTCTAGATGCCGGACCAAGGATTTAGAGATAC
>JAJOOO010005570.1:0-97267 GCA_029582685.1 Solanum piurae | reverse complement strand
CGGAAACTCTATATATACATAGAAATATATATATAATATATATATAAATATAAAGCGTGCCACCCACAGAACAAAATTGGCTTGTGGTGCCACGGTAGGAGGGCAACTTTAGAAGGTTGAGCAACGGGTTCGAATCCCATTTGAACCTATTTTTTTGAAAAATTGCTGCAGACGTTTTTTAAGTAAAAAAAAAATGAATAATTTAATCAAATATAAAATTAATTTAATCGATAAATTTATTTGGCACCCACGGACTCTAAATCCTGGATCCGCCACTGTATATATATCTAATCACTATAACAATCAAAAAATAGAAATGTCATTAATTAATGTGAAGTAAAAAAGTTTGATTGGGGTAATAGTTTTTTCTCATCTTTCTTAAAGATTAACTTAAACTCTTTGATTATGTCATTGTTGTGTCACTAATTACACAAAATTACGTAATTTAAATGTTGAGAAAGTTGACAATTTTATTCAGCAAACCAATTAACTCAAGTTACGAATACCACTAATTACTCTGTACTTTTACTAGGGAGACTCAAATTACATGAACTTTGACCAATATTTTAAGATGTAATTTTTAAAAATCTCATTAACATGAGAAGAACTGCGTTTTATAGTAAAAAACTAGTCAAATTGACTCTCGAAAAACAAAATATGACAAATGAAAATAGCAAAGTAATAAAAAAAAACTCTAAAGAAACGTGAGAAAATCTATCACCCCAATATATTAATCCAACGTCATTATTAAAAGTAGTGACACAACAATGGCGTAATAATCTAATTAATGTCTATCTCAATTAACACATGATTAACAATCATCCTCGTAATTAACATAATGGGACAAGTGTCTTATATTTTAATCTTCAACTTCTGATTAGCAATATATTTAAGAGATAAAAGCGTTTGAACTTTACCCCAAATAGATAGTATTAATTTTCTCTAGTTCAATTCCATTGTGCATTTGATTGAATTGACACGTACGAAAGTTCAATTCAATCATAGACAAAAAATTAATAATTATTAATAGCATAGGTCAAAGTAACTCAAATATCAGCCATAAAACAAAGCAAATTTGTTTATTGATTAATCAACACACACATTTTGGTTAAGTGGGACACCTAAAGATTTCAATAATTTTCATTTCAATTACATAAGCTAATGAACACATCAAGATTGAGTGAATGGATGAGTATAAATCCATGTATACCTATTCCCCCACTTCCACATGGCAATCCTACTTCATCACAAATTCACAAACACACTACCCCACCCCCTTAAAGTTACCATGTACCTCCGGACTCCGGAGTATAGATAGATACAAATGTAGATACAGATTCAGAATTTTAAATTTTTTAAAAATAATTTAGTAGTGCCACGTGCATATTACATAAAATAAGATCAATGCTAATGGTGTCATAAAATAAGATTCATGTTCTTTCATTTCTATCGATACATGTCACAAGAACAATATCATGTCCAACGAACAATATGGTGTTATAAATCGGACCTAAAGAGGATAGGATATACATAAATTTTATTTTTATCTTGTGTGAAGTAAAGAGAATATATATTTGATATATGTCATAGTTATAAATTAAATTATTGTGAATTTAATTTTGTGACTTTGGTACAATAAAAAAAAACAAATCTATAACCATATATGATATATGGGATATTATTATCCCAATATTTTGTCCAACACCTAGTGCATTATTAGATCTCTTCAAAATGCCTATAAAAAGGCACCAACCTCTATCAAAGTTCCTATACATAAACCCTCTCCTCCCTCTTTCAAAAACAAGGACAAAAAAGATCATAGATAGAAAAAAACATAAAAACAACTCCTATTTTGACAAAGAGCTAGAGGAATGAAATGAAGTACCAAAACTTATTACAAAATTTGGCCAAATTTATGGAGAAATTCATTCAACTACTTGCTTTAATTTCTTTATTTTCATTCCTATTTTCCTACTACTCATCTTACTTCTCATCCTACTTTACCTATTATTCATTAAACATTTCATTTTCTACATTTCCTTTCCAACTTCTAAACCATGCTATGGATAAAAATTATGTATTTTTAATATGCAATGGTATATTCTTAGTCCTCCTCGCTAATACTTCTAGCGAGGAGGAGAAGGAAGAAGAAGAAAAAGAAGAAGATGATGGATTCTTGAACGAATTTCAAGAATCCAAATTATTACCTCTATACATTGGTACTCGAGCCTCATATTTAGAAACAACAAAAGAAGAAGTACATGCACAACAACGCGAAGATGAGATGATCATACAATTCAGTAAGTCTCATGATGTACCATTAGACGTTGAAAACTCAATTATGACAATTGTGGAATATAAGCAAGATGAGTCAACGTCAGAAGGGGAAGAAGGTGGTATTGGAGGTGAAGAATATTCTAGAACCTACGAGGTCGTAGAGGTAGATAATTATGAAGAAAATGATTTTTTTACTGAAGAAGAAAGTGATGATGAACCATTGAATAATTTGAGTAATGAGGAATTGAATAAGAAATTTGAAGAATTCATAAGAAAAATGAAGGAAGAAATTAGAATTGAAGCTCGTCAACAATTAGTCCTCGTAAAATAATTAATCAAAATGTCGATGTGTGAAAACAATCACTAATAATTGTATTAGTGTAGACTGTCTACATCACACCTTTTGAAGTATTACAAACTTCTTCAGACTCTACTCTATTAACGCGAGATACTTTGTGCAACGAGCTGCTCATCGAAAGTAATTAATCAAAATATTCACCTTCTTTAATGTACACGTTGAGTTATTTTCTTTTCCTATGAATATTAGTTTTTTTTTCCTTTACATTTTCTAGATAATTGAGATATGTAGTTGTAATTAATTATATGAATGTACTTTATTATAGTTTGTCTTTAATGAAATTCTTGTTTATTCCACGTTGCATTCACGTACAGGAAAATTGGATGACATTTAATTTTAGTTAAACCATAAGCAAGTAAAAATTATTAAACTTGTCCCAATTAGAAACATTCACAATTAATTCAAAAGCCTAGTCATTACTGTACCGACTGCGACAACATAGTATAACGAATTAAATTTAAGTTATATACATCGATAGTATAATATATTTTTACATTATCAAATTAATTTTGTTGATGTAGATTATTTTTTCTTCAAAATACTATATCAAACTCGATAAAAGAAAATATCAATTATCGTACGCGAACATAATTTGATGATGTAAAAAAGATTTTAAATTTTTTTTAGCTTGGATGATTTGATTTTACAAGTAAATATGAGCTAAGCCCTACGAAAGTCGATTAATGTTTTGACTTAAAGAAAGTTAATTTGGTCAAATCTAGATTTTTTTTTATGTGAAGATCATCCTTATCACTAATGAGACTATTGATAGTCTTTGATGGACTAGAATATTAATTTTTTAAATATTAATTATTATTTTTTATGAACGAAGAATTCATCATTCTTATTTTTTAGATGTGTAAATCATAAATTTCGCTTCAGTATAATAGAGCTCTATTTATATAAAGGGTTAATCGTACTAGACAAATCTTGTATGATAAGCTCGACCAAGAAATTATGCTTTCAACTTGAGAATTTTAAAAGATCTCAAGTTCAATCAACTCGATTATCCTTTGCGATAAATTTTATCTGGATATTCTAATTAGTACGGTAGTTCAACCTTTGATACTTTGAAAGTTTTCTACCGTCAGTAACCCTCTTGAGCCTAATTTATTCTTGTCGATACACAATAATACAAAAGTGAAATATAAAAAAAGAAATAAATAAAGTAGGGAGATATTAGCAATTGTAAAGATTCTTTTCCTTAATTATTGGAATGGCTTGATTCTTGAAGTGTCTACAATAATAGATGTCAGTGTGGGAATAATAATATTAATTATAATAATAAAGTAGTCAATTGTTAATTAAGAATCCACATGCAAATGTATTTTTATAATAATAAGAATTTACGTTTTATGCACTATGATATAAAGTAATTATAAAATAAAATTATAGAATTGATAATTAATCTAATTCAAAGAGTAAATTTTTGCACAGTTGGATTCATTAGATCATTTCGAAAGTCTATCACATTTTACATAATCAGAACTTCAGAAGCAATAAATATTATAAGCACACAATGAAACATATATTTCACGTATTCTAGTCATATTTTAATTTTTTTTGATAAAAATTCTGACTTATCCTAACCTACAATATAATTAAACTAGGGAAGAGTTATCCCTATATCAAAAAAATTGGCAACTCTATTTTCACTATGTAAACATTCGAATTTCACATTTTAAGTTAACAAAATTATTCAAGATATAATCCATTCGTTTGCATATGAATTCTATCTTCTATTGAGAAAAAAAAATATGAATGAACTAATTAGCTCATTCAATCGGTTAAATAAAAGATAACAACTAGATATATAATATATGTATAATTTATGTATACGGACTAAAAAAGTAAACAGTAAATTCAACGATTATTAGTTTGATTAGTGAAAATTCCCAATTGAAAAAACACCAAAATGAACAATTATATATAAAAGGATAACCAAATAAAAATCTAGCTTAAATGTCATTTCCTAAAATCCATATATAAAAAGACAGAAAAATGTACGTAAAGCTCTTTGAAAAATAACCCCTTTTTCAACTTTATTACAACAACAGACACTTTCAATGCACTAATTGAGAGTAAATTAAATTATTCTTGTGATTGAAAGTGACTTAAATTGTCATCTTCTAGACTTTTTAGCTGTACACGTGGCATGAAATTTTATAATTTTGTACTTGAAATATTTGTATATTTGTGGCTCTAATATTTTTAAACTTTTAACCTTTCAATTTCAAGAACTTCATATGGATTTGTATGATGGAAGGGTTCTTTTGGCTAGCATTTAAATGGGACCTCTTTTAACTAAGTTTGGTCAATCTCATAATGAATGAAATGTTGGAAATTATCAATTATGTGGACATGATATAAATTTAATTTGCAAAATACAGTTGATCGACATGACATATTCATCTCATAAAAATGTAATGAGATATTGATTAGTTTCAATCATAATATTTAATTTTTAAAAAAATATTTAACTTCTAGTTAGTATTGACAAATTTCAGACAAAATCCTATGGCTCCTTCTCCTTATGCAAATCTTCAAATAAACTATCTGAAGTCTACTTATATTTTATAATTATAAGTAATATATCACACTTCATATTCAAAAAAAATCCAACTTTAGTTCATAATTCTAAAGTTGATTCTAAAATGGCTAAATTTATAATAAAAATAAAAATATTATGAACTTTTTTGCTTTACCTTTAATAGAGATCCTAAAATCATTCATTTCGCCCATGCATCTTATTTATTGAATTCATATCAAACTATACCACTTCATGTATTGATCTACATGATGCAAATTTGATAAACATATACACTTATTATATGCAAATCTATTCAATCTTGATTAAAATCTTATGTATTAATCAAAAGAACAACTTAACAAATTTTTATGATATATATTCTTGATTTATACAATAATCTCGAATTATTATAAATTATTAATTTACATGACCCCCACCCCTCCCCACCTCTTTTGAATCTATAGTTGCATTTTTATTTTTATTTTTTGTTTTAATCAATTTTTGATATCTTCATTGAAATTCGACTATTTCATAGTTACATATCTTCAATAAGCAAATACACATTAATGAAAGGTCGGCAAGATCTAGAAAGAACCTGAGAACTTCAATTGAAAAAGACCCCTCATGATATTGACAAACTTTACTTTGATTACTACTTGTGGCTTAAATTTATGACCATTGGAAATTATTTTTTCTTGAATTTTAGCACTTAACAGCAACAAAAAGAAGACAAACCAACTTAAAAGTTCTTGGATATTCATTCAATTTACATTAGTGTTCCTCCTTACACAATGAGACAATTGTCTTAATTGATTGTGTCAAAAATGACACAAAAATCGTCTGATTGAGTGGGCATGTACATACATTACAAGATAAAGCGAGCGCGGATTTAGAGGGTTGATTATTCATTATCATAAACTTAATAGTATTGCACAAATATTTAAAAATGCATTAAATATTTGACTATGAGCAAAAGTTATTATTCTCTCTGTTCTTTTTTTAATGTCATCATTTTAGATTTCATGTTCCTTAAGAAACTATGTAAGTTTACCATTGTACCCTTATTTAGTGTTCTCTTGAAGTCAAGTTTTTAAAAAATGAACATAAAATAATTTACTTTGATTAATTAAATTGACCAATGAACATGAATTAATCATTTAGTTTTCTATGTTGATCAAATTATACTAATAACTCTCAAGCGTAAAATAGGAATAATAATATTATTTATGTATTTGTTTTGTGAAATATAAGTATTAAAAAACATTTATTTTAAATAACGACGACATAGAACGGAGAAAGTATTATATAATGTTTACTTGAAGTTGATGTAAAAACTCATATATTTCAAATTCTGAATCGACATTTGAAGATAAATATGTTAGACAAAAGGTAGCTAATCAAGGCTTCAAACTTGAAATCATTCCTTTTAGCAATTTTGTCAATATGTGAATTATTGGAACTCCTTTACAAACAAATTGAGCCAAATTACAATGATTTAGAAGAACATGACAACAAGCGAAAAGTTAGATAAGCCAAAATTGAACACTATTTCATGTTTCATTAATCATTTTTTTTAAAAGAAATCATCCATTCACCAATCAAACATAGAAAAACATTCTATACGACGTAACAAACATGAATACTAATCGAACCAAACACATATTAGATGTAAAATTATATCTATATGTTTCTTTGACAAGAAAATTAATCTTTTGTGATGGTATATATTTTTGATCAAATCCTAACGAAAAAAATACTGAGCTCAGGACCACTGGTGCCATTGGGATTCATCATATAATAAGTCTCTGAGTCCTTTGATCCAATAGTTCGTTCAAAAAAAGCTCTCATATACGTAAGTTCTCCTTCTGAAGACTCAGTTGGTAGAACGCCAGCTCCCATAGACACAGCATGCAAATTCTGCATGACTTTAAGATCTTCTTCTGTAGGTCCTCTTTTTACTGCATACCCAACTTTTCGCCCATTACAATACATAGTCCATATAGGTTCATCAATTAATTTCAGTTTCTCCGAATGATTCTTTTCACACTCGAGAGCAATTCTCACAAGTCCAGATCCCATATCCTGGAGTAGTTTACCTGTCTGGATTGACAGTTCCAGTACAAGCAACGGAACGCCTCTTGGATTTTCTTGAATTGAGAGATTAACTCTAGCTTTTCTGAACCCAAAGAGAGTGCCTGTCATCTGTTTTCCTCCATGTATATGCCCTTCGTGCAGCCGGTTAGGAACCGGCATTTTGCACGGAGGGTTTATTACAGGGAATGATCGGAAAACGGATTTTACACGACGGAAGAGTTTTGTTGATTTCCATTGACCTTTTTTGTGAGATGGTTGTTGTAATAGAACTGGTGTAGGAGGTAACCGGGATGGTGAGCTAGCTGGAGCAACCACATTTCGTGATTTAGATGGAAGTGTTTTTGGTGATGGCATAATTGTGTGTTGTATTTTGTTAAAACCTACAGAGGAAGTGGTAAATATATGATTGTGCTATAGACGTGGTGGTGGTGCTTAGAGAATGGAATATGAAGTTGAAAGCACGTCTGTGAAATACCAAGGTCAATTCAGCAATACTTTTATTTTTAATTAATATTTTCGATGTCCCATTTTAAATGAGTTAGTTTGACTCGACAAGGAGTTTAAGAAGGAAATGAAGAGTTTTGAAACTTGTGGTCTAAAAAAAGTGATGTTGTGATAGATATTTGTATAATTACGAGTATTTAAAAGATAAAGTGCTACTTGATATAGAAATGTATCATTCTTTTTTAGACTGAGACTAGGATAGATGGAGTAATGTGTAATTTGATACTCATACCATGTTATATCTGTCTGTCTCAATTTATGTGACACTTTTTTTGTTTTTTCAAGAGTCAAATAGTTTAAGTTACCAGAGATACGCTCATGGAATCTTTAATTATTACGTTTTTTTAAAAAAATGAAATTTATATAATTGTAAACTAAGTAAAAAGTATTATAAGTCACAATAAGTGGCAATTCAAAATATTTGAAAAATTTACGATCAAAGATAAACTTATTTAGATCTTGAAATACGAAAGGTGCCACATAAATTCAAACAGAAGAAGCACGACTTCGTCAATTGTGTCTATATGCTTCTGTACATACTCATTTCTTTCTATGTGTGTTGATGTAACACTAATCATGCTAAAATCTTAGGCAAATAATAGCATGAACAAGATGAAACAGTAAAGAGCAATCAAAGAGCATACACGCACACAACAATTATACACATCAAACAAATATTCGTTTTGCCAAATAGGTTGAGAATGACATTTTGTTCCAATCAAGTTGTCTAGACAGGAAGAATGTATATGAAAATATCAATCATTAAAGATGCAAATGAACAATCTAGTAGAGGAAGCACAAATCTAAAACTATAATTTTAAGCACACTAATAGAGAAGCCTTGGCGTAACTAGTAAAGTTGGTGTCATGTGACCAAGGTTCAAGTTGTGGAAACAGCCTCTTGCAAAAGGTAAAACTATGTACAGTAGACCCTTGTGGTCTAGCTCTTTCCCAAGAAAAAAACTATGTTGTTTGGTCTCTTCAAAAATGTCGATGGGTATCATGTCTAATCCTTCAAAAGTAGTGCATTTTTTGGAGGACCAGACACGAGTACAACAACTTTTGAAGAGTCCGAGCAACATTGTTTAAAGGACCATGAAGCAAGAAATGAAATTGCAAGGCTGCTTGTTCATTTCAAATATTGGAAAGTAAAAGGCATAGTACTTCAGCAGCAACAAATATACTTACCAAAGTTGATGAAAATTCAACAAGTAAATTTACTCGACTGCAGATGAAAGCTGTTTAACTTTGAAAAAAAGAAAACATATTCAATAATAACACTACCCTATTAATAAATAATGTTCGTTTTGTAAATAAAATTAAGAAGAAAAATTCACGCAAACAACTTCTTGTTGTCATGGTGAAAGCCAACGAGCCATTAAAATCTCTCCGGTTCTCTACATATAATAGCTGTTGTACGGCCTACAATGACAAGATTTATAAGAAATCAAGAAACGCTCAACCAAATTCAGGAAAGAAAATACATGATTTAGAATTTTTCTCAATACTCTATGCAGATATAGCCTACAAAGTAGGTCGGAAAAGAAGTCTACGAAGCAGAGGGGCAATGGATGCTCAATAAGACTAAGTAAACATGTTCTGTTCAAAGGCGGAGACACCCTTTAGTAAGGAATGCCCTCCGACACCAGCAAAAGGAGTTTCCTTTTATATATGTCCGCGTATATTTTACCAAAATATAATATGTATACATACTGTATAACAGGCAAACAATACTTGGAAATAGTATGAAGTTAGGCCTCAAAATCAACATTGTCCTAACCCCTTTATGCAAACAAAACAAAAGGCGTAAATTCTATCTACAACAACAACAAAATCTAACATAAACAAGCAAATCTTTACAAAAAGAAGCAATACACAATAAGTACTATGAACAATGACATTATGTTGCTACAGTTGAAGTTGTCATCTTCATATGATGGAACATACCTAGGTGATGGCAGAGCACCGGAGTAATAGTTGGTGGCGTAGGAGTCTTGTGCAGTCCCTCTAAAAGGATATTGGTAATTGTGGTGTCCCTCATAGCCATAATTATATTCGGGCAACGACCTTCTTTGCATAAAAGGACCACCAATAGAACTATAGCCATGGCTATGGCCATGACCGTGGCCATAACTGTTATAACCATAGCCATGATTATAAGAACCATATCCATGATTATGAGAGCCATATCCATGATTATGAGAGCCATATCCATGATTATAGGAACCATGTCCATCAGTCATATGACTATTACTCAACATTGGGTGCTTAAGTCTCACCCATTTCACTTCTGCATGGTTGCCAAGGCCTGATCTTGACAACGCCCTCAAGAGGAGGTTCGGATCAACTTCACCAGAAATCTTGGCTGTCCCATCTTCAGAGTCTATTGTGACAGAATAAACACCTATAAAATAAATAAAAATGTGTTAAAAGCAAATAAACCATAGTTGTCTTCTCTTCTTGAAGACCCTTATTGTCAGTTCATGGACGACCTACATGTTTCGAAGAGGATTTGATCATCGTTGTTAGAGGATTACAGTATACAAATAGGGAAAAACTTAGCTCAAGAGTGTGGCCTAGTGGACAATGAAGTGGTTGAGAACCATGAGATATTAGGTTCAATTTCGGAGACAAAAAACACTAGGTGATTCTTCCCATCTATCCTAGCTTTGGTGGATAGAATTACAAGTATCACGTGGAATTAGTCGAGGTGCGCAAAAGCAGGAGTCTTCGACACAATATATGTAGGTTCAATTCTTGCTATCCCCTTTCCCGTACCCCCATTGCACCAGAAATTTTTTAAAAAGCCGTCTAAACATAAGTGAAGGTTTTAGTTTAGTGGTAAAGGTGACCTAAAAATTATTCTATGAGTGATGCTTAATCATATTTTCCTTCTATATTTCTTCAACTTCAAAGTGAAGTTTAAATTTCATAAACTAGGTGATTTCTTCTTATTTGCTTAACATTTGGCGGACAAAGTTATTCACCAAGTAGAGGTGGAATTAGTCGAAGTACAAACAAACAGGCTCATACACTACGATTATTAAAAAGAAAAAACAAGTTCTACTAAGAAATAAAAGCATATAGAACATATTACCGCATATAGAACTCAAAACGTCCACCATCTTCATCTTGCATGCATCACAATGAACGTCCACTTTCAAAATACAGCCCTAAAAAAGACATAATTGATAAAAGAAAAATTACAACTTTTAACTAACTAAAGGAGAATTTTTTTATTTTTTTTTATGAAAGTGAATCATACCAATTCAGCAAAGGGTTCCATTGAATCAAATGAAAGAGCTAATAGAGTTGATGAGAAAAAAAATGGAGGACTTAACGAGTACAATGTAAGTAGAGGTTGAATTATTGTTTGTTTATGAAGATACTCCCTCATTGATTAAAAGGAGAAAGAAAATCAGATAAATATATCAAATATTTTATTACCATTTTCATATAATGGTAACCAAGTACTAAATTCTCTGCATTTGGTTTTTATTTTTGTCATGTTTAAGTAATTTATAAATCAAATCTTTCCCAAGATTTTGTACTTATTATTTATGTCACAGAGATATTTATTATTATTATTCTATATTTCTATTGTTACTTTTGAGATTTTCAGTAGAATACTCTGAACCTATTCTGATTGGTCTTTATTTTCTTTTAATTTAACTAATCTTTTATCACATGTTGTATTGGTGTCAAGCTTGATCCATAATTTGCACATTAATTGTCCAAATATTCATTTGTGAATGACGTCATTATTTAAGGAACATAATGATTGCAACAAAATTAATTCATTCCGAAAGTTGAATCAACCTAGGTTGAGGAAGTTTTATAAAACTAGATCAAAACAAACAAATATTTTTCAAAGTGATATCTAATTTTGGTTTGTAATAAAAATAAATTACTTTAGCAAGTCAATCGTATTGGTAAAAAGTGACTTTGCATTAGACAAGTTGAGTCTGTTATCAGAATTCATAAATGAGTTTGAGTATGTGTTGGTTTTATTTTTGCATGACGAAGACATATAATCATTGTTCAATCTCAAACTACTGGGTTCTTGAACCAATTACTAAGTGCATTATCTCTTCATGTAAATAAAATGCATACAATCAAATGACTAATAAAGTATTTACATGTAAATCCTGTGATTAATAATAATCAGTAACTTGGTAAAAAGATTTTTACAAACACGATATCTTTATGTCAGTATTTATAACTTGAATCCTTTTTAAAAGCTTGTATTTCTTATTGTCTACTTTATCATGATTCTACTTTCCTGGGAAAAACAACAACCAATATACTGTAATAAGAAGTTAAAGGCGGAAATTTTAACTTACATCACTAATAATTTTAAGAATTAAGGCTAATTGGGGCGTCTTCAATCTATTCTGATGTATCATTTAAGACGAGATACAGTAACAAATTTCATTCTCTCTATCAATCTGCTTAATGTAAATGCACATTTGTAGCTTGATATCCACAACCATTGACGTGAAAACCTTTGCCAAAACGAACAGACATGATGAATTTGAAAAAAAAGTGACTAGTTAGGTTGTTCTTTCAAATGATATTTACGCGAGCACATGAACAATACTTTGAACTTCTCGTGCTAAAGAACCAAACAAAGATAGAAAAGTTTCAGATATACCCTCCATTGTGGATCTTTGATGGTAGATACTCATGGGACAAGAAAGTGAGTGAATGCACAGAAAACGCTTCAATCTCAAACTTAACTCCTTTGTGCAACAGCAGCTCCAGTTCAAACCTTAGGACGTGGAGAACAGTCATATGAATATTTTCAGAACCCGAAGTCTTGCCATTAACATTACTTACTAGTATGAAATTCTACCTCCATTGTGGTACTTCTCTTTGCAAATAACATCTAGGTAACATTGCTTCGACTTTCCTCTTATCTGACAAGATTACACAACCAGTCATTTGTGGGGAGTTGTTTTGAGAAAAAACTATAATGAAACGAGACAATGATTCTGTGAATGTTACCTTCAGTAGTTAAAGGCAGGAGACATTGTTGTGGAATGCTATAATTGTCACAATCCTGGACAAATACTCCAAGCCATTGAATCTCAGAGACTCGTAGAAATGTTGCGTCATAAGCCATTTGCTTCAAAAATCATAGAAAGATATGTGTTACCGAAGAACACATCATTCTATCAATCCATCTAATCTAACTACTCTATACACTTCAACTTAAGTGACTCGCGTTCAATGCTTGATAGGAAAACGATGATGAATGTATGACTTTTCTTTTAGAAATGTGAACATAAGTTTGGACTAACTAACAATAGAATCATAGACTGTTACAGTGAAAAGGAGGAATGTTAGCAACTTGTTCACATCATAATAACACCACATTGAATGATCCTTACCAAAGAACCGAATTTGTATGTAGTTAAGATGTCAAAGCCATATGGATCACAATCTACCAGGCAGTACACAGGCAAATGCAGCTTGTCAATGAGGAGACGCAGAAACCTACCACAGGCAAGCAACATGAAAAGACAGAAATATGATTAATTGAAGTAGAATTCATCTGCAACAAGTTTGACAAGGTGAGCAACATGGGTCTAACCTCCTTGTGGGAACATCAGGATAACCCCTTCCCTGTTAAAAAGAAATTATGGAGCCAAGTATGTGTGGAAATTCTCAGAAAACAAAAGATGCGTACTGTTATCACAATGCAACGGTTCCTCTTGCAAAACTGATCATTTGCTAGTCGCTGGAAAACTGCATGATGAACAATAAATAGTGGCCTTATTTATGAACTAGGAATACCTTTTCATGACTGTTATAGGCTTGATATGCTTATAAATAGTTTTACCTGATTCCTTTTCCACAACTAAAACGTATTGAGCAACACTAATAATATCTTGTTCAAGCATTTAAGGGAGTAACAACTACAGCCATAGTCTGAGAAAGCAATCCATAAAGTCAAATTGCAGGATGTATTCAATAACAAAGTGTCCATTTAACTTCATGTTTAGCAATAACTGAACTTGCACATGTATGGAGTCCGCAAACTCATGTTCATGTTTAACCATGTTAAACTCACAATTCAAACGCTTATACTCATAAGGATACCATCAACCTCTTCAACAAGGACCGGAATCGGGTATGCCTGCAGGAACCATCATAATTAGATTGTTACACAACTACAGAAACCCATCTTAGCTTATAACTATCATTCTTACAGTGTGAGGATTGCCAATGCAGTTAATTTTCCTCCCAGATTCCACATACCGCAGCCACCCCATCACCAATCTAGACCATAAATAGTTGGAAGAAGAATTTTATGACCGAGAATTGCAAGGAACTATTACAATATAAACAAAGGAGAGAACCAACTATATATCGATCTAAAGGAACGGAAAAAACTGTCATGAGCAAAATGCAACAGCAGTAGATTTACTGGGAACTTCATTGGTGAGAAGTTTAAACTAGATCTACATATGCTACCGATATCTTCAAAAGTAGGCCAAAAATGATGATGCAGTAATACTCCTTAGAGAGTGACATGCTTTCTCCGGGTTATAATGAAATTTTACCATGCTCAAAGTACAAAAGTTTATTGTAACATGATGGACGATATCAAATCTCTCAATCATGAAGTAACTTTGCTCCCCAAAGAGGAATTTAGACACATATGAAGCGACATTGAGACAAATGCAGGAGGTATAAGCATAATCAACTGAAGAAGAAACATTTGAAATTTTCAAGAAGAAAAGATTGCAAATATTATGTCAAGTATGAGAAAGAACATTGCATATTATGAACCCAAAATGTACATGTCTAGAAGCACACTCCTGCAAGGCAATATAAACTGTATAGAGGCACGCACCCATTTCCAACAGACACCTGTAGAAGGCAAGCATCAAAAGAATATAAAAGGTCAAGTTTCCTACAAGATTAGCAATAAAAGAGAATAAATAATCATTTGAATGATGGGTATACCCTAGTCTAGCAATATCCTTTTCATTCTCTGAAGTCGATATTCAAGTTCTATACAAGAACAATATTCACATCCCTCTAATCAAATATACTAGCAAACCCCTCCCCACTCCTCATGGTATGGCGAAGGCAGGTCAGATACTTGTGATCTACCGTTTCGCATGTCAAAAGCATGTATAAGTAAAGCAGAATGACCATTTCTAATATCAATCAATATTCTGAACCCTAATTGAATCCTCCACTGTAAAAAATGAACATGTAACAAAAAAAAATAGAAGAGACTGTGAACCCGCTCTGTTAAAAGGTTCCCAACTTAACAGTGAACGACATGTGGATATACATCTAAAATGAGTCTACTTTGATACAGAGAGGAAAGTAGATTGACATACCACATTAAGGTTATGCCGACTGCATTGCAAGAGGATGCAGATGTCATTAATTGCCCGATCAACAATAGATTGTTCTGCATTATAGAGTGCAAAAGAAAGTGATGAGCATATAAGGAGGAAGAAGCCTTCTGAATATATACATTTTGCGTTAGAGATCTAAATCATGGCACATTTCTAGCAACTGAGTAAGCTGAACTATACAACAGCACATAAGCATTTTCCATGGAAGAAAAACTTCATAACCAATCACAAGAATAATTCAATACTGATTCTAGAGTACATAATGTCCAACCATTTCCTACGAAATTAACAGGGAAGTAACTACACTGGAACACCTAGCATTCGTCCAAATTTTTCTTCTGAAAAGAGGATTCATTGGAACACCAGAGGTCGATCCAGATTTACCTTTAAAAACAGCAGGATGCATGTAATATATGTCTCTTTTTGATCCATGCCTGTTTTCTTGCAGAAGTTGTTGAACTATCAGAAGAACTCTCAACAAAACATCTGAAACAAAAACATAGAGAGGAAGTAACCCAGCAAGGTTCTAGGATGTTAAGCAGATTGGAGAGCAAAAAAGGCCTTCAAGTTGGTTTGACCAAACAGAAAAGGAAACTGAGAGAGAAACCTTGTACTATCCCACCCCCACGGGCCCCACCCCACTCCACCTTCCCCCCATGGTGCATCATGTGTAACTTCAAGGAAAGGAAGGCTCATATAGGAAAACAGAAGAACAGAAAAATCAACTAAACGGGGAAATAGTTCTCCTGGTAATTTTGTCATTTTTCAGGGAGGATAGCAACTTTTAATTATCATTCCTACCCCCTTCACTATCATATCATTTCTTGTCCAACTATGTGATGAAGACCAGTAGATAAAATATACAAGTATTGTTTACTCTCCCTAGACTCACCAAGCCTACGTGCATGGCATTCCCTCTTCAGGGATATAGCTTCCTTGCCGGTTGACAAACCAGAGCTGCAAGAGCTACATAAATTAAACAAAGACCATTAATACTACCACAACATTTGGATGGTCTTTATTAGCCATTCAAACTCCAACTTCAGTAAATTTCATTGTTTTTATAACTCCGTTCAAGAGACCTCCGTTCAACATAACAATTACCACAAGTACTTATTAGTGTCTCAGTATAGGCAATGGCTTCTATGAACAAATCTCTCAGTATAGACTGTGCTGATTCTTCTTCTGAGCAGGACACTTAAAATAACCATTCGTTTCTTCTCTACATTTTACATTTTGGAAGGGGTTGTGTTGAGGGGGAGCAGGAGCATACCATCTGGAATTCCACAGAATAATCTACCAAGCCCAGTGCTAGCAACATTCTTAAAGCACCATTTTAAACCTATGCGAATCTTCATTAGTTGCAATTTTCAGTTCAGTTACGTCAAGGATAATCTCTTTGGAGGCCTTGTAATATAGAAAGGAACCAAACATCGCTGTGTTTCTATTTATTGATAGGAAATCAACAGTAATTCAGTGTAATTTTTCGTGTTAGAATTCTAAAATACTAATTGCAATGACATTTCAGACTGCGGCACATTCATTGTTTTCAACTAGATCTTCGAAAAGAAGGAAAAGAAAAAAAACACCTTTCTAAGCTTAACTTGATTGATAATCATATACTCAAGCTACCAAATAAAATCCTCACACGCATAGGCGTCTTACTAATTTCCGAAAGTGTCAGTAGAGAAATTTCTGAACCATGGAGGAAGTGTTTTATTAATTCATAGGAAATCAACAGTTTAATTCAGTGTTAGTTTTCGAGTTGGAATTTTAAAACACTAATTGCAATGAAATTTCAAACTGCAACACACATTCACTGTTTTCAACCAGATCTTCCAATTAGCAGAAAGGAACAGATAATGGAAACACTTCGCTCAGTACAGTAAATTCTGAACCGATCAGTGTAGTTTCTTTTATTAATTTATAGAAAATCGACAGTTTAATTCAGTGTTAGTTTTCGTATTATTTCAGAACACTAATTGCAATGAAATTTCAAACAGCAGCAAAAACAATTCACTAAGCTCAACTATGATTGATAATTTCATATATTCAAGCTACCGCTGCTTCTTACCAATTTCCAGAAGTGTCAGTACAGTAATTTCTGAACCGATCGATGTAGATCAACGGTGCCCTACCTCGAGCGAGATCCTCAACAATGGAACGAGAAAATCCTGCAAAACAAAATCAAAGTATATATGGCTCAAACGCGAAGACGATTCGTTGAGAATCAATGTATTGAACGCGAGAATCGCAATGAATTTTCAGAAAACAATTGAAGTTTAATGGAAGCGCTATCTACCTTTGATTTTCCTTATGAGTGTTAGTGGCGGCGTGTTTGAACGCTTTCCCTCCATTTTCTCTTCCCTCTGCAGGTTCACGTTGTTTGAAAATTGGTAAATCTGAGCTTTATAACCGTGAAGTTCTGCGCGCGCAGGTGTGTTTGGCACGAAGATTAACATTTTCTATAAAATATTTTGATATTTTTTGATATTTTTTCTTGACTTAAATGTTTTGAAAAATAAATAAATCAAAATAGTCCCTCGTCTTTGGATTAAGACTCAAAGTCATTCTTGAATTTTCATTTGGAGCATTAATAGTTCCTCATGTTTGCAATATTGATGCACTTTTGGTCCTCCTTTGAAATTTTGCCTATTTTTTAACATTGATTTTATTCATAATTTATGTATGAAATGTTTAATCGTCATTTTATATATTCAGTAGAAATGATAACTCCATGTGAGAGATTGTGAGAAGAAAAACACATTCTTTTATTTAATAGAAATCGTATTGAAGTAAAGTCGAGAGATTCATCACGACAATTTCACGTGCAATAGGACAAATTTTTCTTTCCTTGCAATGTCATATGTTAAAATGTTCTTAGTTTAGCTACAGTAATATTTATACTGAACAGAACAAGGTGTTCTTCTTCTCACTTTCTTTCAAATAAAGTTATTATTTTTACTAAATATATAAAAAGACGACGGGACATTCTTTACATAAAATTATGAACAAAATTAATGTTAAAAAATAGGCAAAAGTTTAGGGGAGGACCAAAAGTGCACTAATATTGCAAACATGAGGGACTATTAGTGCTTCATGTGAAAACTCAAGGAAGACTTTAAATGTTAACCCAAAGATGAGGGACTATTTTTGGGCCTTCTCTCACATAGAAGTAAAAGAAATATTTTGGCTACTAACTTTCAACCTCACCACTTACCCCAATTGAAACCGACTTTCGATCCCGATCCTCACTCAAACTCCCAACCTTAACCTCAACCCTGCCCCAACTTCTGACCTTGACTTGAGATCTAACTTCATGACTCTCACCCTAATTTTGATCCAAGACTCGATCTTGACCTCGATTCGAGACTCACCCCAATTTTGATCCAAGACTGGACCCTAACCTCGATTCCAGACCCGACCCCGACTCGAGATCAAGGTCCAGTCTTGGCTCGAGATTGGATCTCAGTTCGAGATAAGGGTTGAGATTACGTCTCAAGTCACCATTAGACCTTATTTTGGCTGAAGTTAAGTTGAGGTTAAGTTATAAATCGAGGGCGATATCAAGGTTAGGGGTTGGGACCTGAATCGTGGTCAAGATATGTGTTGAGATAGGGGTTTTGGTCAGGCGCGGACCCACATGTAGAGTTTTGGGTGCTCGAGCACCCATTGACGACAGAATTTTTATATATGTATAAAGAAAATACTGAAAAATTTATATAACGTTTTCTTCAGCACCCACTACACAAAATGTTTCATGGGCGTTGTGGTTCTAAAGTCGGTTTCTAGGAGCGTTGGTGCCCTCCACTGAGGGTTCGAGCCCCTGCGACAACATCTCCTTCATTTTGTTGAAAAATGGCAAACAAAAACTTCTTGACTTCTTTTTCAAAATTTTGCATATATTTCTTTTTATTTTTCCACTTTCCTATTTTTTGTATTTCATTTATCAATTAAATTATATAAATATTAGTAAAACTTCTAGAAATAAACTTTTTTTGGCTAGCAAATGTTAAAAGAATTGAGCACCCACGAGCATCAGATCCTGGATCCACCACTGGTCTTGGTCCGTGTTAAAGGTGGGTCAAGGTTCATTTAAAGGTTGGGGGTTCGAGTGTGGTGTTATAGTATTTGAATAGATTATATATAATACTAATACTTGTGGAGACAATATTTTCTTATTACTAACCATACACTAAAAATTAAATAAGAAAATCAATTATTTTTCAGAAAATATATTTTGTTTGTCTATAAATATTATTTATTATTTTTTCGAAAATATTATTTCACTTTATTTAAAAATAGTGTTTGGCCCATAAAAATTTCGGTAAAACTTTAATTTTCTCCTCACCGAATGAAAAAAAAAAACACGAGGGAAACTCCAATGCCAAATGCCAATGCTCTTATAAAGGGAGTGAAGAAGATGAACGTGATCGCAATTGATAGGAAGAAACTGAAGAAGGGGACGCCTGCAAGTTAAAGCTCCAATTGGTGTCAAAGAAGATTCGAGCTCTTTCCAGCAAATTCCTTACAGAAATCAGGTTTAGGTAAGGATTAAACATTTGATTTTTTTCTGGTAATTGAGATTACTATTTCATTTATTTTTGTAAACTTGCTCCTTCTTTGAAGGTAAAGCTATGAATGCATACTCGCTGAGTTTTTGTAAGAAGCTATTAAATTGCGATTTTGGTGAATCAGCGGGGAAATTCTGCTCATGTGTTGTTGTGAGGTTATGTGTATCATAACTCGTAAGGTGTTATTTCCAGTTTAACTCTGTTAGTTAAAATTTAGCTATGCCATAATTCATACAAACAAAAAAAATTGGGGGAATTTGAGATATAGCCGTCAGTATTTCTGATAGTTTCTTGTCCTTCGATTTCTACTACTATTTGTTGTTTGTTGTACTTCAATTACCGTATTAGTTTGTTGTAGTTATTGTTCAGGATGTTTTTTTATACTTTCACTTTCGTTTATTCCTTTTCTTGACTGCTTTGGACTGTTTTTCGTTGAGCTGATGGTCTATCGAAAACAGTCTATCTACCTACGACTCTGCATATCTACTCTCATTAGACCCAACTTTGTGGGACTGGACTAGGTATGTTGTTTTTGTTGAGATATAGCGGTAGATATGGGGAGTTAAGAGTGAATTTGTGTTCTGTTTGGTAAGTTAGTCTATTCAACCTCTAGTCACCAGTGTTTGAATTTTGTTATTCATTTAGCAATTTGGTTTGGCTGGATTAGTAATTTTCCTGAGAAAAACTACTTTATCTTTCTTTTATGTCTCTTTTTTCCTTTTGTGATAACCGTAGTGTATAGGTCAGCTTGCACACACCTTGGTTAATTCTACGAGGTACTTGCTACCTTCTATTAGCATAGGTTGTGAGATGTAGTTGTTTCTCATTCGATGCGTGTTACATTCCATTATACCAAGCTTAGGTGAATTCGTGAGAACATTTGTATCTTCTTGGTTTCAGTTAAAAATCCTTTACTTAAGGTGCCAGATAAAGGAAGGATGTATGTGTGGGATGTTTAGATCTTTACCAAACCAGTTAAAATGCTATCACTTAGTAGAATAATGTACTATTCAGGAAACTGATGGTCTGTGAGCCTGTGACTGTAGGATTTTATAGATTGTTTTCTGTTTAAGTCTCATGCAGAGAATTTGACTAACTTTAAGAGATGCTGAAGAAAATATTTAGATTCGTTACAGTTCATAATTATTGGGTGTAATTGCCAGAACAAGTTTGTCAATCAAGGACATATATGTTACTATTTCTCTTACTCTGGAATTGGAAACTAGACCTTTTGATTCTCGTAGTGCAGGGCCACTAATCATTTCACAGATATGATTAGCATGTCACTGACACAGTATAGTATAAGGGATGAGAGATATAAAGAAAACAAACTCCGTCACGAGCATCACATAGAAGAAAATTAATACTGCCAGAGAAACGCTTGATTTTAGTTACTTGACAAGTTAACAACATAATGAAATGTGTTAGGATGTCTCAGCTAAAAACAGGATGAGTCCAACTTTACAGTGACCGCTTGGATTAGATATCTAATTTTTTGTCGTCAGTGCGAACTTTAGGTGTCTGGATGCATCTGATTTTCTGTCTCTCGGTGAGTTTTAAGAGAGACTGATCAAGTTCCATGCTTGTGTTCTTACTGGCCAGAGCTTTCTCAATCATCATGAGAAATTAGTGGTAACATGCGCCATCTTTTTATGTGAGCTAGCCGTCTAGGTTAAATGGATTCTCTCAGTAACAGCAACCCAAAGATTTATCGTCATTGAACTGGAACTCTATTCATCAATGAGTATAAACCCATGTCAAAATACTCCTATTGATTGTTAACCCGGCTGCGATGGACTTATCCTAGAAAGTTCTTTACTCTGGGCTATTGCATGTGGCACGCGTTAAGGTTCTAGAAGTATCATAGTATAAGAACTAATAATTGACAGTCAAGGTACTATTTGCATATGATAATCATGAAAAACTGTTTTTGTTAGTGTTTTGGTATTCAAAGACAAGTCTCTCTGGCTGAGGGAAATCATTATGATTTACTAAATTAAAGGACTTTTCTTAAGCAGCCACAATTTCTTGCAGGAGTTCTCGAGGCTTCCTGGATGACTAATAGGGGAACAACCCAGCCCTTGTTGGATCAACTGCATCAAACCCATCATACGGTTGGTCTTGGGAGAAAAAGATTTCGCCGATCTAAAAGTACTCCTGTGGGAGAAATTGCTCCGGTGGAAATTAATGAAATAAAGAACGACCAATCACTTCTACGTTCTAAATTGATTTTGGACAAACTCCACCCTAGTATTAGGAAAGTTATTGTTTACTTGATTATATACTTTGGTATTGGTACCATTTGCTTTTATTTTGTTAGAAGCAAGATCAAGGGAAAGAAAATAGATGGCGTACTTGATTCCCTTTACTTTTGTGTTGTGACAATGACCACGGTTGGATATGGTGATTTGGTTCCTAACAGTGCAACTACTAAACTGCTTGCCTGTGTCTTTGTGTTCTCTGGGATGGCACTTGTTGGACTGGTTCTAAGCAAAGCAGCAGACTACTTAGTGGAGAAGCAAGAAACACTATTAATTAAAGCACTGCATATGGGTTGTAGAGTTGGTCCGAGTGAAATTTTAGAGGAGATTGAAACAAACAAAGTAAGGTACAAGTGTTTCATGGTAGCGGCCTTCCTTATAATGCTCATAATCATTGGGACAGTCGTCTTGACTAGAGTTGAAAAGTTTGATACTGTAGACGCTTTTTATTGCGTCTGTGCTACCATCACAACATTAGGATATGGAGACAAAAGCTTTTCAACCAAAGCAGGGCGCATTTTTTCTATATTTTGGATTTTGACAAGCACTCTTTGTTTGGGTCGATTCTTCCTTTATGTTGCTGAATGGAACACGGAAAAGAGACAGAAGGAGATTGTGAAATGGGTTCTTTCAAGAAGGACGACAAATGTGGATTTGGAGGAAGCTGATCTTGATGATGATGGGGTTGTAGGGTAAGTTCATTTAACTTTAAAGCATGCACCTATAATTAGATTGCAAAGACCCTTCTTGATCCACTTAATTTGAGTATTTACTCTAGTTTTGTACTCTCACCTTGTTCACGTTGGTGTTGTAAACCGCACTCATGCTTGTCGACACATGTAAAATTAACGGAACCATTTAAATATCGACTCTATATTGTTTTTGTTAGTGTCATTACACCACTGTCTTAGCTTTTGATTCTAGCATGTATTATTCTTTTCTCATTGTAAATCTCAAAGCATATTACAAACTCTAATTCTGGTCTCCTTTTGTTTTTGTCAATTGCAAAGGGCTGCTGAATTTGTTATCTATAAACTTAAGGAGATGGGGAAGATCAACCAACACGACGTCGCAGCTGTATTGAAGGAATTTGAAAGTCTTGACGTTGATCAGTCTGGAACTTTGTCAACCGCAGATCTGACACTCGCCCAATTGTCTTGAACCGGGAGGTCATTGCTCTAAAACCTATATTATTATATTAAGCAACCTTTTCCACATATGACTATGAGTCCTTTTGCAACTTCTAGTGTATCAGTAGCATATTAGAAAACGTTCATATTTTTTGAGTTTTTGACACAAGTCATGCAGTAAATCCCACTCAGTTTAGTACTAGATGAAATTTACACTTCCCAGAATCTCCATGTAGTCTTCTCAACTCCCTGTGTAAACATGTAAATTACTTGTACTTTTGTTTGTAAAAAGTAGCAAACTTCTTCGGTTCTTCCCGTGTCAAGGAATGTGATAGGTATCTGAGTTCTACAGTACAATTATTGATCCCGAGTTTTCCAACTCGAGATGTAAACATTCCGTGTTTCTCTTAACCATCGAGCCTTTCAAACCAACATGACTTATCCAGATTCGTCTCTTTGGGCCCATTTAAGAGGGAAACTCTCTCTACGAGGAATTTTTTTCATTCTTAGTGTTTAAATCCAAGACTTGTGATTAAAGGTGATGGATATCTATCCTATTGCAATCTCTTTGGGATAAGCATTTGTTTGTCCATCTACTTTGAACACTCAAAATTGACCATTTCCCGTGTGAAATGATATGGAATGGTTTGCTTACTTTGGAAATCCCAAACAAAAGAATCTACCCAACTCCAGATGTAACCATTCCTCATTTTGTTCACCATCAAAACTAACTTGACTAATCTAGATTCTCGTTGGGCTTATTTAAGAAAGATACTCTCTCTACTAGGAATTTTTCCATTCTTAATGCTTGAATTTTTCTTCTTTTTTTTATTTACCCCTCCCTAGGAGTTTCCCAACTTTTCTCTCCCTTGGTGACTTGAAGTCTCGAACCCATAACCTTAATGTTGAAGGTAGAGGGTCCAACTGAGCAACCACTTGTCACTTAGAGGTCGTTTGATAGGATGTATAAGAATAGTGTTGAATACAATAATATATGTATGAGTTAGGAGAGATTTTATATATTATTTTATGGATGATATAAGGTTGAATAACTAATATCTACATAAAATATTACATTGATTCCCTCGTAACTGCCCTCTACATTGCTTATACCTGCATAACTCATATCAACTACCAAACGACACTTAGTGTATGAATTTAAAATCTCTAATTTCGGGTTAATGGATCTTATTTATCCTACCATAATCTCATTAAGTATTGATGGATCATCCACTCCAAACACTCGCAGAAATACCAATTTTGGTGTGAAATGATAGGAATTGGTTTGGTTACTTGTGAAATCCCATTATTCGTTTCACTCAAAATTCTCAATCAATCTTCACTATATTGTGATAGGGAATTTTAGGGAGGCCGAAAGTGTATCATTGTGGACCCTAGTCCGACAAGCATTGGTTAGATTATGATGGCAAATAGATTTTAAGCAAAGGTTAATTTATGGACCTATAGTCCATATCCTAATAAGTGTGATTGTGGCCCAAACCCATTTTAAATGGAATCCCTTAGGGTCGGTTGATAGAGTGTATTAGAAAAATAATGCATGCATTAGCTTTGTGTATTATTTTAGTACTTTATTTGATACACTTTTCAAGCTATGTATTAATGCTTGCATTAGTTATGCCACTTTATTTGATATCAAAGTATGTATAACTAACACATGAAAATACATAGTGTTAGTAATGCAAAAGTTTTTATTACATGCATTAGCATAATTAAAGGCACAAATTGCCCTTTAAAACCTTTTTCACATCCTTTCCACTATATTTTTATCTTTGTAAACGAATATTATTTTTTTAGAAACTATACCGTGCATGTTATTTTTAGCATAATTAATACAAACATTATTAATACACTATATTCAGCTCTATTCTTATACATTCTACCAAACGATGGTGTTATCATTCAAGTTATGCCTTACATTTATAAATTTTTATAGGTTTTATCTATTTCAAACCATTTCTAATTTGTTTAGTTTCAGATAAATTTTATATGACTATTTTTATCAAACGCATGTATTATTAAAGTTCAACATTTTATGGCTAAATTTTAGGGGGGGAAATGTTAGAACTTCAATCATATTATAGTGATTAATAAATGAGTTGGAACCATGATATTTTGGATTCCTATCTTAGCATAGACAAAAATATTACTAGATGATTAAAAAAAATATGTATCTAAATTTGTTCAGAAATGGGTAGATGTGCAAAATAAAATAAAATATAAATAATATACCCATGAATTTTTTTTCCTTGAAAACTTAGCAAAGAGCAAGTGATATATTAGTACCGTTAGGTGCCTAGTATGAAGGCAAATTTGGTGAACCCACTAATTTTGTCTTCGAGAGGACCAAACGTTATGGTCGGTGGTCAGTAATTCACTTTAGGAATCCAACCATATTGCTAATATTGTTGTTTTCCCTTTTCTTTATTTTTTCCCCCCTAAAAATTGTGATTTGTTACATAGGATCAATAAAAAGGTTGTTCAGGTAAAAAAAAAAGTGTTTATTAAAATATTGTTTCAGGTCAACAATTCTCAACTAAATTTTCGCTATGTATAGAGTTCGGGTCGAAATATGGATTTTGAATTTAAAGGTTATAGGATTGAAGGAAAAAGAAAGTTAGTTGTCATATCAATTGAAACGGATAATGATACAGAGAGGAGAGTTTACCAATGTTGTGCAGGAAGTGAATAATATTGATAATTGTATTCTATTTAGGTGGTGAAGTAGTAAAAACAGAGTTTTGTTCCCAAATTAGTTCAATATTAAGATATTTAAAAATTGATTAATATATTACATATTCTTTTTAGACCTCATTTATTTAATTATATCAAAGATATTATTATTATTGTTATTGAGCAATACTTTTCTCCGTCCTATTTTTCTTGTTTTTTGTAAAGTAGGGGCAGGAGAGTGTGTTCGGCATACCGAATAAGTTTGATCTACATCTCATAGGCATCTAAATTAATTTAGAATTCAATAACGTAAAAGATTAAAACTCAAAATTTATTAATTTCAAATTCCGACTTCATGATCAAAAGAAAGGGTCCCAAAAGTAAGGTGCAGGCCAATAATGCAAGTTAACATTATTCTGGAAATATACAAAAATTTAAAAAGAAAAAAAAAAGTATCTAATTAAAAAAAAGAAAAGAAAAAGAGCAGAAATAACCATTAATTTCACTTCAATCTACTTTACTACTTTCACCTTCTTCATCTTCTCCGCCTCCTTCATGTTCATGTAAATCATGTAGATGTGTTTGTAATTGTTCGGGTTGACCCGCTACGAATTCCAAAATACCTTCACCGGTTTTTTCACCGGAAACCTCAGATACCGGCGGAGAAATCCATCCAAAGAGAACGACGGCGACTAGGAAGAGAGCAGTAGAGAGTAGCAGAGGCCAAAAGTACTTAACAACATCGAGAAATCGAGGTGCGAGGTAAATGAGAGCGAAGATGAAAATCGTAAAAATAGATGCAATTAAGATGTGGAATTTGAATTTGAGAAGCAATTTTTGGATTTCCATGGCGGAAGAGTTCGAAGTGATGAAGTATTTTGGGCCTTTTTGTAGAGAAGAAGAGAGATAAAGGAGAGTGAGAAATGGAGTGGTTTATGCTCTCTCTGCAAAGATTCTCTGCCGTATTTTTTTATTTATTTTTTCAAAGGACTCTGTACGGAGAGTAGTGGCGGAACCAATAATTTCATTGGCTCGTTAAAGATGTCTAAACACTAGGCTATAACAATCTATTATGTTAAGGATTTCCAAAATATATTATTTAAATACTTTGTGTATCATTTTATTTATATATATAATAATTTTTTTCGATGAAGGGTGTCTAAATTAAACACCTTGGCATACATGTGCCTACGCCACTGACTGAGAGGCCTGAGGGACGAAATTCAAAATAATTATACAGATTCTATAATTTATTTTTCTTTATTCGATATTTGATACACACTTTACATG
The DNA here is from genome assembly GCA_029582685.1 of Solanum piurae. Classification (NCBI taxonomy): domain Eukaryota; kingdom Viridiplantae; phylum Streptophyta; class Magnoliopsida; order Solanales; family Solanaceae; genus Solanum; species Solanum piurae. The sequence goes on along the minus strand of JAJOOO010005570.1, from coordinate 70,177 downwards.
GTATCATTTGCTTCTCACTTTAAGATTATAAGTTTGAGTCATTAAAAGAATAAAATATATTAAGACTTTTGACATATTTAAGTTTGAAAAGTTTTATTTTTAGGATAGGGGCAAAATTATAGTATTAGATGATATGAATTTGAACGTTACGTGCTGTAAATATTATTTGGGTGATTTAATGATGTACCATCAAAAAATTCTTACTAACCATATAAAAGTTACCTTAAGCTGACTAGATGGCCACTTTGGAGTCCAATCTACTTACGGGTCTTTTTTTTATAATATGATGTGCGAATTATCATTGGAAGAATGAAATTATGTTTAAATTTTTCCAAAGTAATTTTATAATTAAGTTACTATAAATTTCAACTATTGTTTAGTTTTTTTTTTTTTGTCCAGATTTTATAATAATCAAGACTACAACTAATCAGATAAAGTTTAAAAGAAATTTAATTAAAGTAGGATTGAAAGAAAAAATAAATGATATCAAAATAGTAAAAATGAACAAAGTAAAGAAGTAATTTGTAGTAGTACAAATCGAAGAATATGATACTGCATATTAGGGTCTTCCCTCCCTTTTGAATTTTTTTGGTCTACCCTTGTTTCTCCTAACAACTCTTATATATATAGTTGATTTATCTCAATTTTGCTTCTTTTATCTTGTTTGTCAGATTACTTGTTACATTTTCTTCTAATGTATTCACTATCCATACATCCAACCGAACATCATCATTTCTATTAGGCATAATACATAAATTGGATCTTAAATTTGGCTTTGAATTTTAAGTATGACCTCTAATTTTCAAAGTGCACAAGTAGGCACTTCAACTATTCAATTCTTAAACAAAAAAATACGCGAATCCAACCTGGCATAACGCGTGATTGAGACGCAATTCAGGCGCCTCAGGGGTATTTTTTGAGGCCCAAAACAGTAAAAAAAAAAAAAAAAAAAAAAAGAAGGAAATGACCCTACCCTTTTGTATTTTAATTTCTTCTTTTTTTTAATTATAAAATACGTGTATTTTTTAAATTACGTGGCAGCCACTGAGTGGCTCAATAAGCCACGTAGGAGCGTTTGTATATCACACAATTTGAATGTTGGATTCGCGTGTTTTTTTGTTTAAGAATTAGATAGTTAAAGTGCCTACTTGTACATTATGAAAGTTAGAGATCATACTTAAAATTTGAAACCAAATTTAGAGTCCGTATTATGTCTTTCTATTATTTTCATCTTTTGGACGTATATGTTCTTAAACGGCCAATACTCTATCAAATACCAACCACATAAATAGTTTTGAACTTGTGTAAGCCAAGGGCAAGATGGTAACTTAAACGCATCAGCATATTAACGGACTTGTCCTATCACTGATTTTGTCGGCCTTTTTAAATGTCTTGTAGCACTTTTGGGCACTCATCAATTTTATTTTTATTTTTTAATATAATCAGATCTAGCTGCACCTGATTGGTATAATCTATTACATAAAGTTATTCCTTATGGGAATAATCATATTTCAATCTCCTTTTTCATTTTTTGAGCTCTTATTTGATCTTAGTATCTACTCGATTGATTTGAATTCACGTTACATAAGAGTCATTAAAGGAAATAAATATTGAATGTTATGTATAAATTATTTGACAACCAATCTTAGTGCAAAGAGAATAATATATTTATTATCACAAATCTTCTTTTAAATATACGAACCTAAAGAAAATTCCAAATAATTCTTCACCTTTTATTTTTATTGTTATTGAAATGAAATTACTTCAGTACGGAAAGTTGTATATTCGATCATGGAAAGTTATAATGCAATCAACTTTAGTTGACATTATATTCAACCCCTTTTACATTGTAGCTTTTCATCGTGTAATAAGAATTTGTGAGTACTTAGAGAAAACACTCAAATTCGAGTTTTGAATATGAAAAATCGTTATTTTTTAATGAATTCTCTCTAATGTGAATTTGGATTAGTTGGGATCGAAAAAAATACTCAAATGTCAATCCTAACTTCTTTCAATTACTATTCATTATTGACAGAGCCCATATTGCCAATGGGTTGGGCTCATCTACAACACTTCTCTGGATCTTTGACACCATCATTAAGATTTTTACAAATAGGATTATTTTGCGTCTTTATTTAACTTTTAACTCGTTCTGTGAGAATAACCTCGAAATAACAAGTACGAAGCTTAATTTCTAGTAAAACACCAAAAGACTTACATTACCATTACTCATGGTTGATCATTAGGATTAGTACACAAAATCTTGATAGATCGTTAGGAATCCAATGAGTGATCTTATTACAACTCTTGTCAAATTATTATAACTTCTTCGGTACAAATTATATTACTATAACTTTAAAACAAATAATTCATAAATTCCAATGGATCACCAAGCATTCAAATAATCATTTTCCTCAATTTTAACTTTAAATGATTATGTTTTTTAACAACAATCAAAGAAAAAATTATTTACCATTAATTGAGCTACAATATTATAAAAATGACTTTGCCATCAAAGTGGAGTGATAAAAAGAGAAGAAAAAGAAACTTAGGTGGTCTAATTTGCAATTGATCGAAATATTCATAACCTGCCTTCACCCTTTCACCGCCCATAATACTTCCGGTTCAATTAGACCGGATTCCGCCGGAGAGCCACCGCGATGGCGCCGGTGAAAACTGTAGGCGCCGTCGCGACACTGCTCTCCGTAGCCATAGTCTTTTATTTCTTCTGCAAAACGACTCAGCAAAAGTCTCCCAGGAAAAAGAAACTTCAAAGACGTAGAACTGGACTCGTCGCCGCCATTGGCAACACTCCGTTAATCAGAATCAATAGCCTCTCCGATGCAACTGGCTGTGAAGTATATTCTCTATCTCTTCATTTCAATTAAGCATAATCATGCATAGCTATATGCTTAGCTGAAATAATAGTTGGTAATTAGATATGATTAATGAGCTTAATTCCAAATTAGTTCAGTTTGGTTGTATAAATATCATGATTCAGGATTTTTGTACTAATAGGAGTTATATTAATTAGCTTAATGTTACATTCTATAGCAATTCTCTTCCTTTATTTTATCTTAAGAGTTGTAGTGCTTTGCAAAGCTCATATACTATGAGTTGTTTATAGGTAGATAATATATACACCACAAGATTAAACGACATTTTGTTACTTTGTTCGTATATTTAGTTTAAGATAATAGATTCAAAGATCTTTTTTACTTTTCAAACTTCGTGCCAAGTAAAAAAACCGGCAAAAAAATTGAAACGGAAGGAGTATTTACTATGAATATGTCTAATTGATAGTATACCAATTCGTGTTCAGATTTTGGGGAAAGCAGAGTTCTTGAATCCTGGAGGGAGTGTAAAAGACAGGGTAGCTGTGAAGATTATTGAAGAGGTGATATTCAGTTCAAATTCTTTTTTCTTAGTCAATCTTGTATTGGTTAATCATAGCTAAATGCTTGCTTAAATATGTACCTGTTACCATTCTTTTAAATTCGTTCAGGTTTTAAATTTTCATGCAGAAGTTCTGATTCAATTTTCCGTTTCTGAATTGGTCCAATTTATGAGTTCTATTGTCTTTAATAGCTACTACAACTAGCTCCCTTTGTGATTCTTTTTTCCGGTTTTCGTTTCATACACCATTGTTCTTTTTCAACCACAAACTGAATGTTTAGCAGCAAGCCAGCTTTTGCTGACCAGGTACAAATTAATTAGTTTCAAGGATAGAGGATGATCAAAGTGGTTAATATGCCCATGGTACTCTACACATCTTGCAAGTTGCAACTAGCTAAACTAATTGACAAGGCCATGCCTTTCAGGTGCGTTGGAGTGGGCAAAGTTAGTGACTTTATGCCAGCAACCAGACATTTGCCTGAGAAATACCAGGGGCAAATCTAATATGGAATTAAGTTATATTTTTGTGGATATATACTTAAGTGCATTAATTGGTATGTATGGAGAAGATGTAAACTCATTAGTAATTACTACTAAACAAGATGTGGAAATATAATCAAAAGTAGTTCATTTGGATCCATTGGGATCCATAAGCTTTTCACCTAGCTAAAAAAGATAGCCAACATGCCTTTCTTCTGTATTGGAGCAGCCAAAATGAGTGACTCTATGTCAACAACCAGTTGTTTGCCTGTGAAATCCTGGGGAAAGTCTAATCTCCTATAAGGCATACTTTTGCGGAATTCAATGTCATCATTGCAATTTCCAATATGTATGGAATGTTTAAGAAGATTACCTGATTCCAGAAATCGAAAAGAGTTCTATAATTTTGTTTCATTTGCTAAAGAAGATGACGGGATTCTAAAAAGCTGAAAGATTACCTGATTAAGGTTTAAGACTTCTTGTAGTTATTGGGATGAGAAGGTTTTTAGTGAGGAGGAAAGCTAAACTCGGAGATTTCCTTCATGTGGTTATTTTTCTGTAAATTTGCTTTCACAACGTATTTACAAATAGCAAGATTCAATTAATTTAGGTATCTGTAAACACTTTTTCTTTTAATAGTAAAATATCAATCACAGGCCTTGGAATCAGGAGCATTAGCTGAAGGTGGAGTAGTTACAGAGGGCAGCGCAGGAAGCACAGCCATTAGTCTTGCAACAGTAGCACCTGCTTATGGATGCAGATGCCATGTGGTTATTCCAGATGATGCTGCTCTCGAAAAGGTAAGACACTTAATGCTCTTGTTTCCCCTTTACATTTGTATTTTACTTTATTAGATAAGAGATAGTGTTGGCATTCCGTGAGTATGCGGGATAGCTACTAGGAAGCGTTTGGAAAGCAAGCTCAAAAGATCTTCATCAAGTGGCTTATTGCTCAAGCTAATATGACAGTGCTATATAGGATAATCCCAGTGATTTCCTCATCATCCCATCCGTTCAATATCGCTGTGAAAGTTCTGATGAAAGGATAGTCATATAAAAAGAATTATAATAACAGCACAAGTTGCTTTTATTCTACTCAATGGAATAAGTCGGGGTGTGCAAGCTGGCCAAGACACCACCATCTTTAAGAAGAAAAAAAAATCTAAAGAGGACTAACTATTGCTACTGATTGGAATTCTCTCAATTCTTCCTTTCAGGCACAAATACTAGAAGCACTAGGAGCTACTGTAGAAAGGGTCAGGCCAGTTTCTATCACACACCGAGACCATTTTGTTAATATTGCAAGAAGAAGGGCGCTGGAAGCAAGTGAATTAACATCAACCACCACAAAAGAAAACCAAATTGATGCCAATGATTCTAGTCAAATCAATGGCCACTCAATCAGTGAGGAAAAACAGAATATGCAGTTCTCGTCTGAATGCAAGGGTGGATTCTTCGCAGATCAGTTTGAAAACCTTGCAAATTTCAGGTCACATTATGAGGGCACGGGGCCAGAGATTTGGGAACAGACAGGTGGCAAGTTGGATGCTTTTATTGCTGCTGCAGGTACAGGTGGCACTGTTGCCGGTGTTTCCAAGTATTTGAAGGTTGGTTCTCAAGTTCTAAAGTTTCTTCATTTTCCATTGCTAGATGATGTATGATTTAAAAGCTCCTGTATGATCAACAGGACCAAAACTCAAATATCAAGTGCTTCCTTATTGATCCTCCTGGCTCTGGTTTATATAACAAAGTAACAAGAGGAGTTATGTACACAAGGGAGGAGGCAGAAGGACGAAGGCTGAAGAATCCATTTGATACAATAACTGAAGGGATTGGAATAAATAGACTAACTGAAAATTTTAAGATGGCAAAACTTGATGGAGCTTTCCGAGGCACAGATATGGAAGCTGTTGAAATGTCCAGGTTTATTCCTCTTCAGTCTACTACCCATTATAGTATTTTTCTAGTTGCAAAAATGTCAATAAGCAGATAGATGTGTTTGGAACGTATTACATACCTCTTTTTAATCTTCTCTGACACAAAAAGATGAAAGCGACAATTAAAAGATGAGATTTTGCCCTACTTTGCAAAGTTCTCCACCATTTTTTTCACCTTATTGAACAACTCTTCTCGGTATTTCATAAGCTATGTCTATGACTGGTGGAGCTTAACTGATACTATGACTCACCAGGTATCTGTTGAAAAATGATGGCCTATTTATTGGAAGTTCTTCAGCTATGAATTGTGTTGGAGCTGTCAGAGTGGCGGAGGCACTAGGTCCAGGACATACAATTGTGACAATCTTGTGTGACAGTGGTATGAGACATCTGAGTAAATTTCACAATGCTGAGTACCTATCTGAACATGGATTAACACCTTCAGCAACTGGTTTGGAGTTCCTTCATCTTAGTTGATCTATGGCTAGTTCATGATTGTTTTTCATGACTGCACCATCTCAGAGCTAATGTTGTAAATACTATGGTAGGAGGAGGAAATTTTGATAATTTTATTATAAGTTTCACTTCATTTGTGTATGACAGTCTCGTAGAGAATATTAAAGGCAGGCCTGGTCTAAGTAATCTTTTTTATCTCAAATGTTTTACTCTAATTAGTATCTTATTTGATATCTAGCTCATACAAACCTACATCTCATTTGAATTTTGCGCTGAGCTTTTGATATATATGTGCCCCACTACTAATCAAAGGAAGGAGGATATTTGAAACGGGGTTATCTATTTTTCCAGTTAGAATGGACAAGTGATTAGAAGGTCTGGACAAAACAGTTGGACATATCACTAATTCTAATTTTCATCATATTTTCATTTTGTAGAGGTGTTATGGATAAGAATATCACTCGAAAACTTGGTATGATTTTACACATCTAATTTAAGAATATTTTTTATAAAAAAATCAAGTCTTTTTTTCTATTTTCATCAATAGTTTAAGAATTAATGGAGGATGAACAATGCAACAACACATTATCGTTTCACCATAAGAAGCTGAATCTTTGCACATCCTTGATTTCAAATCAAAGCAAAGAAACAATATCTTAGCATAACGAGGACAAGTACATTCGTATACCAAATATGGTAAAAGAAACGGATAGAAAGAGAGCTCGGACCGAATCTGTATATCACAGGCAAGCACAGCCAGAAGACTGGTGACATTAGCCCCACAACATAGGTTGACTAGGGGAATTATTTGAGAGTACATAAACCTTCTGTAAAAGATTTCTCTTCCCTCCGAAAGGAAGACTTACTGAAAGGGGGGAGGGGGTTTCACAGTATGTAAATGTATATTACGGATGTGTTTAATACAGACACTTGTATAACACTAACGTTGGTTTCTTTGGAACATATTTTCATCGCAATGAGGGTCAAGCCAATCCTTGGGGGAATTCTTTGATCCTGCAGCCATTTTTCCACCCACAAGCTCTCTCAAGTGTTCCACCTTATTCTCACGACCACTTCCGCTGTACTTCTTGTCTGCTTCCTTCAGTTTCTGTCTAAACTTCTGCTTGCGATTATTAGCAGAATTAGGCTCTTGTTGCTTTGATTGTGAAGGAGGAGCACCGTGAGGTCCAAGATATATATTCTCCTCTTTCTTAGACTGTGAAAAGAGCAAGTGAGCAAGGAGATCAATTTAAAGTACTGTAAATCATCTTGAAAAAGATAGTAAGCTTGGAAGAGTTTTGACATCACAAAATATTTCTTTTAGTTAGAGAGTGAAACTCTCAAGAGCTAACCTCAGCTGCGACTGTCTTTGACTCTTCAACTTCAACTAAATCACTGTTATTTTGGCCAGAATCTTCAAGTTCCAAGCTTGGAATTACATATCCTTCAGTATCTGATGGTTCAAAATGTCACATCATTTTATATCTAAAAGTGTAATTCCAGCACGTTTGAACCAAACAAATAAGATTCAGTTAAGATAAAAATACGAGCTCTACTTTTGGGCACCAAATGTCAGGGAGATGACAAAACAAAATCACCAGATATGGAGCCTAATATGTTAGCAGAGAAACGAAATGGCTGAGAATAAGTACTTCACAGTGACACATAACATATTCAAGGAGGAGGAGCCCACACAAAGTAGCAAGGTAGTAAAAACAATCCAAGACAGCAATCAAGCATTTACACAAAGGGGAAAAGCAGTGAACCCAGGAAAAGCTATACACATCCTTTAATCCAAGCAATTTATGAATAAAAAGGCTGCAACTACAATGAAAAAGATAGATATCTTTCTTCTGTACAACAAACATTTACAACAGCAAGTGTACTAGCTTTTCCATGTTCCTCTATTTTCTTTGGTTATAATTTATTTTTTTAAAACGAATGGCCAAGAAATTTGATATTTCAGCTTGGAAACTCGATTTAAGCTCGTTCTTCAACCCACGCTTAAAAAATAGGCTTTGTGCAACAATCAGGTTTCAAACTTGTGATGTGTTGCCTAAACACATTCCATGTATTACCTTAACAATAAAACCAAAGTCCTCGAGGCAAAAAAGGTTAAATCTTTTTCGTCATTTGTCTTCCTAGTGAGACTTGGTGGGAAGAAAAGGTTAATTCACCAAACACTTCAAGCCCTTGTTCATATTCCACAGCCCGTCTAAAATTGGCAAATGAAAGAAATAAAGCATAAAATTACAAACGTTTGAAAGATCAACACACACCTAAGAATCTTAAAGACACGTTTAGTTACAATCTCCTTTCTAATGAAGTATACAAAGACGAGACAGAAGAAGCGACCAGAGATTGTGTAAAAAATTCATCCAGGCCATTCCTTTCATCAACCAGTCATGATCCAATAAAATTGTCGCCATATATCAATAATTTTGCTTATCAAAAATACATATACATAGCATTTACAGTCAATGACCTCATTCATTAAAACAAATTGCTACCATATTCTCCACACCAGCATGGCAAATGTGAACTTGTTTCAAGAAAGGACAAACAGAAAGATGAAACAGCAAATAAACTAGGTCAAATACCAGCTACAAGTGTAGAGATATTGAGAAGAGAAAAATAACACAAGGTTGTGTTCTATTCCAACCTAAAGTGAAATTTTATTAAAATTTTGATAAAGGTGTTAGCAGGGCCAGCCGCCAGCTTGTGCAAACTCCGAGTATTCCAGCGGGTACCTGCTGGCTCTCACACTAAAACAGGTACCATGGAAATAATCAACTACCTAAAGTGATACTCCTCTGTTAATTCAAGTAGCAAAATTCATCAAATCAAAGTCACATCACTATCCATAAATGAGAAAGCATTTGAACAAGTTAAACCACCTCCATCAGACTGGCAACTATTAACAACCTTTTTTTATGACCATGATGTCCAGGCCAACTTTCACGCACATGACTAATTCACCTTATACCCACCACCTCCAACAGGCAACAGGTATCCGATTAGCAACTTCCTTTGAGGAATTACTTAAAAAGGGCTAATACAGAAATTAAGACAAAAATTGATCACATCTCTATGCTGAATTCATCAACAGACCAAACCTACTTATCCATCAATTTTTCTAATCGGATGAACTTGAACGCCATATATCCAATCAAAAACCAAGCGACAATAAAAATTGAAAAAGAAGAATGTAATACCCCACTCGTCATCTTCGATTGAATGAGTGGTTTGCACTGAAGACGGGTCCATTTGGTGCAGCTGACGATCATCGATTTCACTGCAACGCCGTCGCCGTCACAGCCTCCGCCGCCGCTCGATTCTCCTCAGAAGTGAATCAAAGCACGCAACTATAGCTATAACATTACATCAAAATCGAATCTTTCTCGGAGAGAATCCGAAACCCTAAAAAAAAGCTAAAATACTCTGTTTTGCTGAACCTCTACTACTTACTTGAGAAACTAGGAAATGACAATGCTAGCCTTATCTCCGGTGTTTGACCCGAAAAAGAACCAAATGACCCGATATAATTGTATATAAGAAATTATACGGCGGTGACGGTTAATAGTGATGGTTATGGATGTCGATTTGGTTGGTGGTAATGATTATGGATGATTGATAATAATGGTTGATGGTGATAGTTATTAATTGACGTAATGAATGCTTGTGATAGATAGCGTGGTATTGACTGTGATAGTCATTAATTATGGTTGTTGATGGTAATTGGCGATGACGATTGATAATTGTAATTGAATATTTATGATAATTAATGTAGTATTGATTGTCGGTAGTTATTGATGGTTATTATGATAATGAGGGGTGAGTGCAAATGATGGCTGGTAGTGATTATAACTAATTGTGAGATAGATCGGTGATAATGCTAATGAGGGTAAGTGCAAATGAGGCTATTATGATAATGAGGGTGATGATCTTTGATAATAACTGGTGAGTATGAAGATATATGTTAATGATAGGTGGTGACGATAGTTATCACTTACTATTGACTCTTTTATTTGATAGCATGCTTTATCGAAACGTATTGAATGTTGGTCAATTTTTCTTGTCTTATGCTTTATCAAAAGGTGTTGAATGTTGGTTGAATTGTCTTGTTTTTGTTTCATTACTGAAAATGTGTTTATTAATCAATTTGTTTGCATGTAAAAGACAAATCGATGAATTAAAATATATTTTTTTGTGTATGAATATTAATCAGTTTATTTGTAGGCAAGTGATAGATCGGTGAACTAAAACCACTATCCTTACATACAAGTATTAATCAATTTGTTTGCACGTAAGAGACTCATCAACAAACTAAATAATTATTTTATTGTGTATGGATATTAATCATTTTATTTGCGGGAAGGAGATAGATCAGCGAACAAAAATAATAATTTGTGTATGGATATTAATCAATTTGTTTGATAATAACGGGTGAGTACGATGATAAATTGTTAATGACAGGTGGTGTCGATAGTTATCACTTACCATTGACTCTTTTCCTTGATAGCATGCTTGATCGAAACGTGTTGAATGTTGGTCAATTTGTCTTGCTTATGCTTTATCGAAAGGTATTGAATGTTGATTAATTTCTCGTCTTTATTTCATTACTGAAAAATATGTTTGGTAATCAATTTGTTTGCACGTAAAAGACAAATCGTTGAATTAATTTAATTTAATTTTGTATGAATATTAATCGATTTATTTGTAGGTAAGAGATAGATCAGTGAACTAAAACAAATTTTCTTGCATACAAATATTAATCAGTTTGTTTGCACGTAAGAGACACATCGATGAACTAAATAAAATTTTCTTGTATATGGATATTAATCATTTTATTTGCACGAAAGTAACAAATCAACGAACTAAAATAATATTATTTTTGTGTACGAATATTAATTAGTTTGTTTGTAGCCATCAAACTAAACCAAACCAAGTTTTCTTGCTTAATATTAATCAATTTATTTGCACGTAACAGACACAACGACGAACAAAAATATCTTTTTTTATAAATAGATATTAATCAATTTATTTACACGAAAGAGACATGTCAATTAACTTAATATTTTTCCTTGCACGTGAATATTAATTAGTTTGTTGGCAGGAAAGAGACAGGTCAACAAACTAAAATAATTTTCCTTGTGTTTAAATATTAATCAGTTTATTTGTAAACAATAAACAAATTGGAGAACTAAAATAACTTTTCTTGCGTACTAATATTAATTAGTTTGTTTGCAGGCAAGAGACAAATCGACAAACTAAAATAATTTTTTTAATGTATAAATGTCAATCAATTTATTTGCACGCAAGAGACAAACTGTCTAACTAGAACAATTTATTTTACATATGAATTTTAAAGTTGTGAATCTTTTGATGACAAATAGTTGTTAATGAAGTGGAGGCCTTTTGTTATTATTGCAAATGTTATATCTATTTTTGTTTTACCTAAATTAATATTGCATAGCACACACTTATTTTAATGTTAAATTATCAAAATACTTGAATTTAATTTTTTATCTTTTAGCCACAAAGTCATTATGAACACATTCATATATTTATTTTTTTATGTTTAGAATCAACAAATCGTATAAACATTCAAAAAATTGTTTTTGTCAGTGTTGGCTGAGATTGTGACGCCATTGCATATTTGCATAAATTTTTGAATGGACAATACATCTTAGAGATCTCTAAATAATATACTAATCTATATTTTTCTAGATTCAATTAATAATTACAAAAAGGAAAGTAAATACACTTCAGATTCAAACAATTAAATGTTTGTTTTTTTAAAATAAATGTATTTAATAATCAAAATTGAGGTAATTAAAATTTTGACTTTCATTAAATTCAAACATACGAGGTGAATATTTTTTTCCCTATTTATACAAGACTATATGTTAATCTTGAATTGCATTGAATGTAAATAATTGAAATTATTCAAAAACTAGATTTCAATATATATTGTTGGGATAAGGGTCTAAAAAATACTCTAACTTTGGTCGAATTTGTTGTTGCGATACTAAACTTTCATGAGGATCTATTACCTCCCTAGACTATTTAATACCGTAATTTAAACATATATATATGCCCACGTGGACATAAAAATTAATGCAAAATTATAAATAGTAATGTGTCAACGTGGGCACATATATACCTTTAAAATACACTATTAAATAGTCTAGGGAGGTAATAGGTCCTCATGAAAGTTTAGTATCGCAACAACAAATTCGACCAAAGTTGGGGTATTTTTCAGACCCTTATCCCTATATTGTTTATGTGGGTATTAATTTTTTTCTTAGATTTCAGGTGATTATTTATTTTGATTAAAAGTTTTGGATTTAAACCTGGCATTTCAAAAAATATTCTAACATAAAATAGTGCTTCCTCTTTAATTGATATTACTTATGTCACAAAAATTTGAATTAATCAATACACACAATAAATATCAAAAATCCCACAGAAAAATCAAATAAGATCAATTTTATTTTTTAGCATGTCCAATTTTCAACCTTTATATTTACAAAAAATGGATTATACTCACTACTATTTGTATCCATACACGGTGAGCTTTAATATTTGAAAATGATTACTATTTAAAGGAAAAAATAAAATTTGATATTTATACTTATTCAATTTACTCTCTAAGTTACAACTCCCTTAGTTACTAGCTTTGCTATTGAATATTTATAAATTATATATATTATTGGTTATTCAACGTAAAGATAATCAAGATAACCACATAATAAATATATAACAAGTTAAAAAGTGAGTTAATTTAATCAATCTTATTTGTATGATAAAAAAGGTTGTTGACTTGTCGCTCCAAAAAATCAAATTGGTCAAAGGTGTGCATTCATAAATCCACGCTAAGGTTTCAGTTAATTCATATCAATATACACGTCAAGAAATTAAGAACATAATTCAATAATCCAAACAAATATATTTATGCCCAAATCGATTAATTTTACACCAAAAAATTATATTAACTGATAAATAAATAATGTCTTAACAAGGCCTTCAAATAATGAATTTATATATACAGATATATTATCAAAATAAAAGCTCTTGATTTCGGAGTTCATACTAGATACATAATCACCCATTATTAGGAAACAATTAACTCCTAATTTAAAATATTTCAACATAAATTTTAATTTAATTAAATTCAATACGAATTTTGAAATGAACACCAGATAATAATTCAACCACTTTTAATTACTATTACTAGTATTATTTTTACATGTAAAATATAGTACTATTAGATTCCATAAAGTTACAAAGCCATCAACTTTTTGGATCTAGTGAATGTCAATTTTTTCAAATTTTAAGATTTATTTTTGGAGGGAAAGTTTAGCGGGAAAAAGTACAAAAACTCAAAAAGTGAAAAAACAAATTATTATTTTTTTTAAAAAGAAAGAGACTCATAGTTTGGTAGTCAACTATAATTAAAAGCAATGTAGCGTACAAATGCTTTTGCAGGTCCAAAACGAATAATGCAATATCCACCGTTCATTTTCAGATGCCATCTAAAAAACAAGATCATACGCCATTAATTTAACTCTTATTTCTATCATAGATTTTGAAGTTTAAATTTAGAACGTAGAAATAATAATTTGAAATTATGTTAAGACATGCACATTTTAATCTGAAAAAGTTCAAAGTTTTGTGAGTAAAAATCAACACTAGTATATTCCATATAATTTCATAGCTAAAGTTTGGAGAGGACAAAACGTGCACACAAATCTTATTTCAAACTTGTAAAGACATATAAATCATTTTTACTAAATTCTCAAGTTAAAGAAAAAAATAAAAAACAGTTTGAAAATGGAAATATAAAAATAATAATAATAACAATAATGAAATACGACAAAATAAAAAACAATTATAAACAACATGCAGAAGATAGACCTTATATAAATCATTTCCACTAGATTCACATGTTAAAAAGCATTTCAAAAGCGTTTAAAGATGGAAATGCAAAAATAAAAATAGTAACAATAATGATACGACAAAATAGAAAACTGTTATTATAAACAACATGCATAAGATAGATGACATATAAATCATTTCCACGAGATTTGCACGTTAAAACACATTTGAAAAACGTTTGTAGATGGAAATGCAAAAATAAAAATAGTAACAATAATGAAATACGACAAAATAGAAAAACAATTATAAATAACATGTAGAAAATAGAACACATACAAATAATTTCCACTAGATTCTCATGTTAAAAAAACATTTCACAAAACAAATTGAAAATAGAAATAAACAGTAACAATAATGAAATACTACAAAATAGAAAACATTTATAAACAACATGAACAAGATAGAACACATATAAATCATTTTCACTAGATTCGCACGTTAAAAAAAACATTTCAAAACCGTTTGAAGATGAAAATGCAAAAAAGAAATAAAAATATCATTGATGAAATACGACAAAATAGAAAACAATTATAAATAATATGTAGAAAATAGAACACATATAATAATTTCCACTAGATTCTCAGGTTAAATAAACATTTCATAAAACATATTGAAAATGGAAATAAACATTAACAATAATGAAATACGACAAAATAGAAAAAACAGTAACAATAATGAAATACGACAAAATAGAAAAAAATTATAAACAACATACACAAGATAAAACATGTATAAATCATTTCCACTAGATTCACAAGTTAAGCAATTTTAAACAACATGCAGAAGATATAACATGTATAAATAATATTCACTAAATTCGCACGTTAAAAAAACATTTCAAAACTGTTTGAAAATGGAAATACAAAAATAAAACACATATAAATTATTTTCACTAGATTGTCAGGTTAAAAAGCATTTTAAAACAACTTGAAAATGGAAATACAAAAATAAAAACAGTAACAATAATGAAATACGACAAAATAGAAAACAATTATAAACAACATGCAAAAGATTGAACACATATAAATCATCCCACTAGTTTCTAAGGTTAAAAAATAAACATTTCAAAAGAGTTTGAAAATGGAAAAACTTAAATAAAAATAGTAACAATAATGAAATACGACAAAAAAGAAAACAATTATAAACAACATGCACAAGATAGAGCACGTATAAATCATTTTCACTGGATTCGCACGTTATAAAAACAGTTTGAAAATGGAAATACAAAAATAAGAACAGTAACAATAATGAAATACGACAAAATAGAAAACAGTTATAAACAACATGTAGAAGATAGAACACATATAATATTATTTCCACTAGATTCACACGTTAGAAAAACATTTAAAAATCGTTTGAAAAAGGGAATACATAAATAAAAATAACAATAATAATGAAATACGACAAAATAGAAAACAGTTATAAACAATATGCCAGAAGACAGAACACATATAAATCATTTCCACTAAATTCTAAGGTTAAAAAAGCATTTCAAAACAGTTTGAAAACAGAAATACAAAAAATAAAAGGAGTAACGATAATGAAGTATGATAAAATAGAAAACAGTTACTATAAACAACATGCAGAGGATACAACTCATATAAATCATATCAACATGAGTTGTGGTGCACTAGTGACAGTGCTTCACCCTTAACCAGAGGTCTTGGGTTCGAGCTCTGAGTATGGAGAAAATTTTGTTGGGAGCGTCACTCTCAAATGGACCCTGCAGAGCGCGATCCGGATTTAGTCGGAGCTCCAATGATGGCTCCGAACACTGGGTGGAAAACAAAAAAAACTCATATAAATCATATTCACTAGATTTCTCCGTTAAGAAAAACATTTTAAAACCGTTTGAAAATGGAAATACATAAACAAAATCAGCAACAATAATAAAATGTGCCAAAATAAAAAACAATTATAAACACATGCAAAAGATAAAACATCAAGGGGTCGTTTGGTAGAGTGTATTAGATAAAATAATGCATGCATTAACTATATGTGTTAGTATTCCCTTGTTTGGTGCATTTTTTCATGTTGTGTATAACTAATGGTTGTATTAGTTATACACTCTATTGTGTATTACTAATACCATGGATATTTTTAGGTATTAGTAATGCAAATGATTTAATACATGCATTAGCATAGTTAAAGACCCAATTACCCCTCAAAAACACTTTTACATCAATATCTTTTCCACCATAATTGTGAAAGATACTTTTGTAAATAAATATTTTTATATAATGCATATTATTTTTAATACCAATGGTTTTCTAGCCTTAGAAGAAGTCGTGTCCTCCCCCCGCATCTGCAATGTCCTCCTTCGATATTCTAATATGGGAGAACAAAAAAACTGACCCATTCGATGACTTTTGCGATCGTCCTCACTAAACCAACTCAAACAATGTATAAGAAATAGTCTATGCGTAACTAATGCAAGTATAACTAATACATATATTACTAATGCAAACATTATTAATACACTCTATTGAGTATTATTTTTATACACTATACCAAACGACTCTTAACAATAATGAAATAATACGATGATCAAAGCACATACAAATGCATATGATAACTAGAGTTGGAAAACAAGAAATTACGAAAAATATGTACATCAAAAATCTTTAATCAGAAAATAATTTTAAAATCTATGATCAAACGCGGAATAAAAGTAAGTTTATTAGTACTACAAAGGTTCTGTCTCATAAATTGGACGTGGCATTTAAGCGCTTTTAAGTCCGGAATTTGGAGTCCGCAACGCATTTTTGTACACAAAACCGAAAAAGTCCCTCCCGACTCTCCTCAGTGTGTGCGTCGAAACGTTGAATCTTAGAGAGAGAAAATAAAGAGAGAGAAAACTCAGTTACGAGAGTGTAAACTCGGTGAGCTTTGAGCTGCAAAAATCGCTAAATTCTGCTCATAAATCTCTGTAAGTTGTTAATTTTATGTAAATTTAGCGAATTTTGTTCCTTGTTTGTACCTTGTTGTGTTGTATTTGGGTTGTAAGATTTGTTTTTTTGCAGCTTAGGGTTTCGTAGATTTAGATAAAAATTGGATCTTTGTTCTCTTTTGTTTGTTTTTTCTCGTCATATGTGGTGAGTTTGACTGTTAGTAGTTACAAATGAATCTGGAAATGTCTCGGAAGATATAATTTGCACAATTCTGGACAGAATTGCTGTGTGTTTTTGGGTTAATATTGAGCTGTGCTGATTAATAGTGGTTATTGCTAGTTGCTACAAGTATTTGACAAAATTCTACGAATTACTGCAAAATGAAGGCTTACATGTGTGGCTTGGCATTTTGAATGCTGTTTAGTTTCTGCTACTTGCTAAAGTTCTTATCTTTTTCGACTATTAGAGTTGAGTTTTAGCTATGGGAGAAGGGGAGACAGTTTCTGAGGTGGTAGAGGCACCTGCTAATGGAAATGTGGCTGTGGAACACAAGAGTGAAGCTGTTACCAAGGACTTGCACGCGGAAAAGGATGGAACAAAGGAAGTGAAAGAAGAAGAGAGTAAAGAGAGTGATAAAAATGATGCTGAAAAGATGGATATAGACAAAAAAGAGGCAAAAGAGACTAAAGGACAAGAAGAGGTGAAAGAGAACATTGAAAAAGAGGAAGTTGCAAAAAAAGACAATGAAAAAGAGGAAGAGGCAAAAGAAAACAACGGAAAGGAGGAAGAGGTGAAAGAAACCAATGAAACTATAGAAGAAGAGAAACCTGACCAGGAAATTGAAGTGGAGGAAGAGAAGCCGGAAACCAAGAGTGAGGCAATGGAAGAAGAGCCAGATAATAAGGATGAGGAAAAGGAAATGGCTGAAGAGCCAGATAATAAGGATGATGATGAAGAAATGGCTGAAGAGCCAGAGAACAAGGATGAGGAGGTTAGAGAGGAGGGTGAGAAAGAGGATAACAAAACCAATGAAAAGCATAAAAATGAAGGGGGGTCTAAGAAGAGTGTTAAATCAAAGGGGCAGAAAGACAATAAAAGGAAACGAGAAGTTGCACCAAAGAAGGAGAAGGAGCCAAAAACTCCTACACCCCCAACAATTGACCGCCCTGTACGCGAACGCAAATCTGTTGAAAGGCTTGTTGCATCTATTGACAGAGAAGCCAACAAGGAATTCCGTATTGAAAAGGTCTGCTATACAATTACTGATATTTGTTGCCTCTTCTCCCTCTGTATTTCCAGATTTTAGGCCCCTCACCGCACATTTATTGTTGCTTATGAGATGAATTTATGTTTTATGTGCTCTGCAGGGTCGTGGAACTGCACTAAAAGATATCCCCAATGGTATTCTACTTACTGATTCCTTAAGTTTTAGCTGTCATTTTTTTTCTAGTATGGTATCTCTATTGTAAAATTCAGTTGCGTCCTCACCTCATAAGATTCATATAGCTGCAAATTAACGTTGTCAATGACTCAACATGGCGCTAATGCTGCAGAACAGAAAGTCATTTTCTTATGATATGTGCTCCCTCCCTCCCTCCCCCCTCCACACACAAGAAAAAAATAATCTTGCTTTTGTGGTATAACTTTATAGCTTTGCGAACAGCCAAAACAAGTATACCTCAATCCCTGGGAAGGTCTACTCTATGAAAATTAGTTTCTCTAGCATTGGATATTCTTTACATCATTTCTGATATATAAATATAACAAGACTCCTAACAAACATTGGATCCAATGTAAATGCACTAACATGACTAAAACTTAATCCCAATGAAATGGTATTGTAGGTTTGCGTGCCATCCATGTGATGTAGGTCTCTCACTACAGCTTCCATGTGCTATGTCTGGATGTGATTTTATTACTCTGCTAAAGGATATAGAAATTTGCTGCTTCTAGTAATTGCCTCTGCTACTATGTACTTGTTCTCTGTCTACTTCTGCTCCTACAAATATAGGTATAGAGTTTAAGAGACAAATTATTTGCATCTGAGGTCAGTTTCCAGGGTTGGATCCAGTGGTTCCTCAGCAGGTTCATCCGAACCCGGCATTTTCAACACAGAACAAACTTTTATTAGAAAACCACAAAAATTTCAAGAAATATTGTATTTGAAACCATAATTTTGAAAGTATAATGAGTTAATGCTAAGAACCTTAAAGATTGAACCTATCAAGTTAAGATCTTGAAACCTGTCCTCTCCTTCTTTTATCTTTTTGTCCCTTTTGTGTATCAGGATAGGTTATTGAAATTCTGTAATGATCAAATGCCCCAATAGACGATCAAAAGGACAAAGTCTCTAGTGATCCAATACTTCGCTAAGCAGCCTAGTTTCGTTGGTGCATCTTGTACTCATTTGTGGTAGTGTGGTTTTTGCTATATTGCCAGTCACTGTTCTTCATGTGTTTTTGCACATCTAATTTTCTGATGTCTAATGATTTCAGCTGAAATTTTTTGATCACTGGATTTTCTTTTCATTCCTTTTTTTTTTTAACTTAAGTTGCATACAAATTATCCAAAAAGAAGACGGAAGACACATTCAAATTGCTGCACACTATTCTCTATGGGCGGCGTGGAAAGGTGATGTCCTGACTTGTAGTTCTTTTCCTTTTCTGATCTGTCTCCGAATTGTATTGTTTATCTTGCTCTTGGTTTTCCCATTTTATAACTAGTTATGTCCATTAAGGTCTCTTCTTGACAATGGATAGGTTTCTTTAATAGAGCTATTAACTTTTCTCTCATGAGTACATTAAAGAAAGCCTTGGAAAACTACACGTTTTTCTGTGCTATATCAATCAATTCTTTGAAACTTCCAAGTTTCTTTTCCACTTCCATATTCTATTAGTGAACTTGCTCTTTTTTTTTTTAATAATCAGCAAAAAAAGAAGAAGAAAGAACTTGCTTCTTTCTAACACACTGAACACTGTTATACGCTGATATGTGATATCATAGCTTTGCTATTTGCAATAATTAAAAGGAAAAAAATGCTATGGTCATCTTATGTTTTCTGTGTCCTCCAAGAGGAATGATAGAATTATCTTACTTTGATTTTCAAGAGTTAGCATAATTCAGACAATATCTTGTTTGATAGTTCCAATAAATGTAGACCAGTCCGATAGTAAGTAGTTGTGGAAAGGCTTAAATATTGAAAATATTTATCAACATAGCTTGAACCTGAAGATTTCATAAGGTCACAGTCTCGAAATATATTTATAGACTTACTGCTTACATCTGTGAATATTTGTTGGTCTTATAATCCTGTGTTGATACATTTTATTTACTGGAGAAGTCGACGGAGAAGAGAGAAATGAATGAATGTTCTTTTGGGAAAACGTATAATAATAATCCTACCAAGTTGAAAGCCAAAAGTGAGACTCCTAGGTGGATGAAGAAAAATGAAAAGAAAACTTCAAAAGAATCTTTAATATGTTTGGAACTTAGGAATGGGTGGACATTGTGCATAGTGCAGAACTGGAGTTTCACTTGTTCATGATGACACTATGTCCTCGTGTCCTTTCAGAAAGTAGAATCCTGAAGTTGATCTTCACAAAGTCTTACTCTTTATGACTCATCCTGTATTATGTGATAGCCTAAAAGTTTTGGCTTTGCTTGATATTAATTATTTCACAAAAAGTCATTTTTCTTCTTCCCTCATCTTTCACCTTGAAAGGAGGATAGAATCGGTATATGAAATTACCAAGGTGAAGTTACGAACATTTCACCTTTTATCTTGAGGAAGTTACCTGTCGGTGGGAGATAACACGTCCCAAGT
The DNA here is from genome assembly GCA_029582685.1 of Solanum piurae. Classification (NCBI taxonomy): domain Eukaryota; kingdom Viridiplantae; phylum Streptophyta; class Magnoliopsida; order Solanales; family Solanaceae; genus Solanum; species Solanum piurae. The sequence goes on along the minus strand of JAJOOO010005570.1, from coordinate 49,254 downwards.
GGAATTAGTTGAGGTGCACAAAAGTTGGCCTGGACACCATAGTTATAAATAATAATGTTGTGGGTACTCTAAAGTATTTTGAATTTTGTTTTAGCCATATTGTAGTTTACTTTTCTTATTTCACAACTCAAAAGCAGTGACAACTGAAGTGATACATATAATTTTGAGATCATTTGCAACCTAAGTCCATGAGGAAGCTTGTACTTCTTTAAGAAAAAAGAAATGCTTTATAACTATATCTAGTTTCTAAAGAGTCACATCTGCAACCTAAGTGCCATATCATTTCTTTTCAGCTGACACTGAGGTATTTTTTTTTCCCAGCAATCAGTTAAAACTTTCTGATATCTGCAATTTATTCCCTGTAAGAAAGTCTTACAAATATTTACCATAGTGTGCTTGTCTGCGTTTGATTGCAAGTTTTGTTAAACATGAGATTTTCCTTTGTTTTCTTCTTGCAATTATGATGATTTAAAGCATTTAGCATTATTTTTCTTACTGATAACTTCATTAGGATTATTCTGCTTGTTACTTGATCACCACTTATGGAATTAGCCAGCAGCTCATTCTGCTAGATTGATAATCACTTTTAATTTTGCTTTCCTAGTTTCATCATTTATTATTTTGCTCATAGTTCTTGTCCTTTGCAGGCAGCCCAGATCAAGAGCAATATTTCACGGTTTTCTGGTTTTGTCTGGCATGAAAATGAGGTAAATGACATCTCATGTTGTGGAAGGATGCATGTATGAGTAAACGACTATTCTGTTCCCTTTTTGCCTGGGATGGTGATCTGGGGAAATTTGAGCACAGACCTTCTCTTTGTTTGCTCATACTGGTTGTATATGTATCTCATTCATTGTTTCTCAGAAAATTGCATCTCATTCATTATCTTATGTTTGAGCTAGAAATTCTTAAGGTTAGGTCATTGTAATGTTGCAGGAAAAGCAAAAGATGAAAGTAAAAGAAAAGCTTGACAAGTATATTAAAGAGAAGCTGTTGGAATTCTGTGATGTATTGGATATACCTGTTACCAAAGCTACTTCAAGAAAGGTGTGTTCATATGTTTTAGCTGCATGCTAGGCATTTATATTTCACTTAAGTAGTTTTTTTCTCACTCAAGTGCAATTTATCTTATGAGAATTACATATGTAGGCTAAATAGGAAGAAAATATTTTTCCTTTTGAATATTTTGACTGAAAAAATTGCTTTCATCTTCAACTTGTCACTTCGTACTATGTGAAGATTGCATCTTGTATACAATCTTCCTCTCAAGCGTCTTAACTAATTAGGAGATTTATATGATCAGGAAGACATGGTGGTAAAGTTGATGGACTTTTTGGAAGCTCCTCATGCTACAACTTCTGAGTTGCTTGCCGAGAAGGACCAGGTGGGTGACTTCTGACTGTGATAAAAGCATTTGTCACTTGTTCTGTTAGTTTATAGTATGCTGACACATCTCCGGTCAAATGAATAGTCAAGTAGAGGAAAGAAGCGGAGAAGAGAGAGCAAAAAAAGTCCCTCATCGGCATCCGCTAGCTCGAAAGGTTCAACCAAGGTATTTCTCTCTTATTAACATTTATTTAAGTTCTAGAAGTGAAATAATACCAACTGAAATATGGTTTTCCATTTGCAACTGGCAACTTGTATCCTGTAGTTTGAACTCTTAATTATATTTCACGAACAAAATTTGATAAAATTAATCAAATTTCATTGCACAAATTTTTTTGTTGTGGTTTTACCTGTTCCCGTCTTGAGTTTATGAATCCACATTCTAAGATCTCAGAGGGTTAGTATCACCATTACTTTAACAGTGTAGAAGTTGCCAAAATTGCTTGCAATTTATTCCTGCTGCTTTGAAGTGGCTGTCTTGGAAATGTTCGACTGCTAATCTGATTTTTATATAGTGAGATCTTTTTACCTTAATGAAAAAGAAGAGAAAAAGTCATCTTACCATAAGCTGAAATTTTGCCGTCTGGATTAATACTACATATGTTTTAAGAACATTCATCATGTTTATTACCATATGTTGTTTTCGAATTAGAATAAGAAAAAAGAAAGGGCGGAGCTGTGCTTTTACATCAATATTTTATTTGGGGGGGGTTTGGTTTTCTTTTTCACAATACAGAGTGGAAAGAAGGCAGAAACTGCACAAAAGGCTGAAAAGAAGAAGAAAGTGCAAGAGTCAGAAGATGAATCTGAGCAAGAAGTAGATGTCCATGAGGAGGAATCTGAAGAGGAAAAGACTAATGGTGTTCCTGAGAGATCTGATGATGAGAAGTCAGATCAGGCTGAAAGTGAGAAGGAGAGTGAATCTGAAGATGAGCCTGAGCCAGAGACTGAGCCTGAGCCTGAGCCTGAACCTGAACCGGAGCCGGAGCCTAAGGAGAACAAGAAAAAGCATAAGCAAAGTTCAAGTAAATCTTCAACAAAGAAAGAACCTGCTGTGAAAGCTAAGACCAAGAAACCTGCAGTCTCTAAAGTACCAAGTCCTCCCAAAAAGACCCCTTCAAAATCATCAAAGAGCTCAAAGCATATTGCTAACGATGATGCAACTCCCAAAGCATCTTCAAAGAAGAAGAAAACTGAAGTAGTTAAAGAAAAATCTTCAACGCCAAAGAAGTCTACTCCCAAAGAAAATACTGGTGAGGATCGCTATATATGCCCATTGGTGGATTGTTATGAGGTGTTCAAATATGGTTGATTTTGTAATGATAATTATCAAAGGTGTTTCTCAAAGAGCTTTCTGTTTGTGCAGGGAAAAAGATTGTAAAGGGAAAGGACAAGAGCAAGGAGGATAAATTGAGACCAAGTGATGATGAACTTAGAAATGCAATTTGTGAAATTCTGAAAGAAGTTGACTTCAATACGGTTAGCATTGAACTCCAATTGATCCCATCTTGCAATTCCCTTGTATGATTGTTCTGTGGAGACGCATACATTTTCTTTTCTGTATTCCTTTTTGCCATGACACTCTAACCCATTGCATATTTGAGTGATCCACAGTAGTAATTTTCATTCTCAAATTTTGCATTCCGGAATTCCTAACATCGTGTCTGTTTTGTGCTTGTAGGCTACCTTTACTGACATTCTGAAGCAACTTGGTGAGTGTTCTTATTTTGTCTATTCTTTAGGTGTACTTGGTAAAAAGAAGCTAGGTCTTATTGATTATTGTGGTAGTTCAAGTTATATTTTGAGAAACGTAATGTACGTCCTCCATGAGGCCAGATTAGCAAGATATGTAGATTTCAAATGACCACTGCCCTTGTTTCTAAGCAATGCATGACACCTTTTTTCTTCTGCAGCCAAGCGGTTTGATACCGATCTCATGCCCAGGAAATCGTCTATAAAGATTATGATCCAGGATGAGCTTACTAAGCTAGCTGACGAGGAAGATGATGAGGAAGATGAAGGTGAGGCCTTGAAGGATGCAAAAAAGCCTTCTAGCAAAGGTGTGAAAGCCTGAAAACATGAGTAGAATGTAATCACAGGAAATGTTGCCTACACTGTCCGTCTCAATAACTGACCTCTTCCTCATGAATTTGTGCCTCCAGGTGCTCATTACGAGTTAAACCAGCTGTAATCTATTGTCAATGTATCGTTTTATGATTAACTCTTTGACTAGGATATCGTAGAATTATAAATGCAAGATTACTGCTTGTATAAACACATTTGTAGTTTTTGTTTCCGTCACAACTTATTTAGCTGCCCTGATCATGGATTACAAGTATAAATACTGTAGTCAAAATCAACATCCATTTGTGACTATGTAAGGCTGTTTTCTTATTTATTTTTGTGGACCAGAATTTCCCAGCCGGAAATTGTCTGAAGCTAACTAGTGCTTTGTTGTGACCATTGCATAGTGATGTTCGCATTTTTGGATATTAGGATTTGAAAATGTTCAAATGCAGTGGAAAAGGAATCATTTCACAATGTCGAATGTGCTTTGTGAGTTTTTGCACTTTACTCGTGTTGTTTGCCTTCAAGGCATTGGTCTAGTGGTAATTGCATAGCGTGATGGTTGTTGTGTTAGTGCAGATGTTATCGGTTTTGAATCCTGCCATAGACAAAATTTGTACATTATTTTACAGGTTCGAGTTTTGCTATATATGAAACTTTGTTATATAATTAGAGGGGGCAGATTGAGTATCTGCTGAGTTTCTAACTTTGCTCACTGAGCTGTGGGAAATATGTTAGATATTGAAGAAAATGAATTAAAAGGGTAGACAAAAGACACATGAGCGATCACATTTAGTGTGTTTCATACCTCTCTTCGTATTATGCACCTTGATGTGGCATCGGATATTGTCGATTGAGAACAGATATTTGACTAGATGTATTCAAAGACGAAGGAAATGATAGTTTAGGTAGGTAGGTGAAGAGAACAATGAGTAGTTGCGATTGATTTGAAACTTGTGAAAAAGTGATAGTACAATGCTATGATACACACTTTACATTGTTTGTTACACTAAAAAGTTTATTTAAACATCAACTAATAGAGAAACAATGATGTAATAGACAATTACAATCCATTAAAACTACCATGTTTACACCACATTGTAATGTACACACATGTTTACCAATTTACATCTCTGTAGAAAATTCTACAAACTACAAAGCCTGTTTATGTCTTTCAGTAGCTTTAGTGTCCATACTTTAACCTGTTGACAGTTCAAACATCGCGTTTCTTCGTCTTCTCTCAAGTCCTGATACATCTTTGTAGTCCCGGGATGTTACAATTACCTTTGCCTCCCAACATCAGGAAATCGCGACCCTCCTGTACCAACCCCTGCAGCATTCTCCCCCGTCTGATGATTATATACTCCGGTACCATACCCGTGTCCTTGATGATGTTGACTCCCCATCATCATCATGCCATGATAGTCCTCAACATAACCACCATTATCTTTCTCTCCAGAAACGCCGCTTTTTTGCCCTTCTAAATCCCTAAATCTCTGCAAATAAATCTTGAGTGGCTCAATGTATTCTTCAAAACCAAGAGTTGTCATTGCCCACAATAAATCATCACCATTGATTGTCTTCCTCTTTTCTCTTTGACACTTATCTGATGCTTCCCCTGTGATAAAACTGATGAATTCAGAAACACATTCTTGAACTACCTCCTTAGCATCTTTTGAGATTTTCGCGTTAGCTGGTAAAGCTTTCTTCATGATTCTGCTTACATTTGCTATTGGAAGGAACCTGTCTTGTTCTCTTAGTGAACTTTCAATGTTGCTGTTCTCTCTGTGTCCTCCTGATTCATTGTCCGAATCCGCCATCGAAATCTGGTAAATTCTGTTCCTTAAATCTTGGTGATCAATACAAAAGTGAAATTACCTGTGAAACGGGGCAAAAGACTCAAAACTTAATCAATCAAGTCTGGATTTTTTCCTCTAAAAAACAATGAAATTTACAATAATATGATTCTTCGGATAGAACTATAACGAAAACAACAACATACTCGGTATAATTCCACAAATGAAGTTGGAAGAGGATAGTGTGTACACAGTCTTACCCCTATCTTTCTTCTGTGAAGATAGAGAGACTGTTTTTGATATACCCTTTGCTCAAATAGTACTTTGTGGAGAACTACAAGAACAACAACTTACCCCGAATAATCTCACAAGTGGATTTGGAGAGCCTAATGTATACACAACCTTACTCTGTTATATGAAAAATAGTCTGACAAACAATAACATACTAAATGCAATTCTACGAGAGTGGTGTGTACGCAATCTTGATCTGCCCTATAACAGTACACACAAGCTTTAAGAACAAGAAAATGGAGATAAATTTCTAAGGTAATTTGGATTTTCTTTTATGAAACTAATAACAAACAGTATATTTGGAGAAAAATGTTGAGGCCCTGATTTTTTAGAATAGGATAAGATAGAATAAAATAGGTGTGCTGGATGTTAAAAAATGGCATGGGGTTGAATACGTGGAAGTATATGATTGGTTGTTGGTTTAGCCGAAAGATCAGGGAGCATCTTATAAGGGGTATGGTCGGTCACGATAGGATATTTTTATCGTTGCTTACGTGGACCACTATTATTATTTTTAGAAAAAATAATAATATTTGTTTAGATATTATGTAGAAATAGTGTTCAAATATTCATTTTTCAATTATGTTTACGAGAAATAGTTATTGTCGAATAATTTTGAATCATATATATATAAAACACTTAACTGGTGGATTTGAAATATTGAGAGAAGTGATTTATTTATATAATCCTAGGAACTGAAAAATGGCTATTTTACCCGTATCCTGCGCTATAAAAATGATACAAGTTTGATCGCTTGGTAATTAATTGTAATCAAAGGTATCAATACATAAGTACCAAAGCTCAATTTATAATTTCATAAATATGGTCTGTCATCTTCTATCGTACGAACGAAAGTAAAATACCCAATATAATTCCATACAAAGGAAGGTGTGCATACATATCATACAAAAATAGAGAGGGTGTTTCCAATCAACCCTTAAAATTCAATTAGTTAATACTTGACTATAATTAGATATGTGAACATTATTCACAGAAGAATATGCTAAATCGAGAATCATAGACCAAAAGAAAATTTCGTGAAATAACAAAGATGACATAAAAAGACAATACATTATTTCATAAACACACACACTCTACAACAACAAAATACCCGTTGTAATCTTAGAAAAGCCTCGACTCAAGTAAAGCATATGAAAAATCAAGTATGAAAAACAGTTACAGTAGTAAAGAACTCGTACCGAAAAAAAAGAATCAAATGTGTAATTTTAGCGCTATACACAGTGCCATCTAATGCACACATGAAAAACACAAAATGCAAACAAAGAAAACAAATGTAAAGAGTTCAGTTAGAATGACAGGAACTATTTCCTTGTTAGTATTCCATGTACACTTTTCAGAAACTTGGAACAAGAAAATTCTATGTACACTTGCAGAAGGAAGAATTAGCGCTAAACAACAACATATGCCCAACTAAAAAACTGGGTCAAAAACAAAGAAAGGAAGATGATACAAAGAGAAAAATAATTAGTACAACAAACGCCAGAGCAAGGGAGCAGATCGGCGCCAACCTGTGGGTCAAATCCTCCTAACACATTACATCAAATAGCAAATGTCTATGATAATCTATGGCTAGGCTTACAATAAAGTCACAAGTCACCAGAAAGGATTATTCAGGTCACACATTCAACAAAAACATAAATTTAAAAAGAGGCTAAAAACTGAGATAAAAGGTTCCACTAGCAATTCAATCTTCACTGAGAGGTAAAACCATGTAATATAACATTCTTCCTCAGGCAGAAGCTTCAAGGAGTTTCCTTCCATACTTCTTCCAACAGCTTGCTCTACGTCCTCCATGCTATAATCACAAGAAACCAAACAATATTTGTAATCAACACCTTGCAGAAAAAAGAATAATCAAACATTGGAACTACAATCAGTCTCATGTGGTAAGATCAAAATTCACAAGTCTAAATAAGCACACAACTATTCCTCATTGCCAAGCAAGTTGGGATCAGCTATATGTATCCTTCTTACTAACCATGTTTCTCAAATTAAACTCATCTCATGCCAACATTGTTCCAAGAAAAAAAATTACTCCCTTCGATATCCCAATTTCATCCCAAGAAAAATGTCATACTTGCAAATAATTTTACTTTAAACTTCTTACCTTACCCTTGATGATATGGTTTTTTTTATTGTTCTTTATGAGATCATTTATAACCAAATAAATGTTAATGATTTGTTTTAGACCACAATTTCAGAAAATCTTTCTTTCTTCTGTGATAAAGTAAACAGTAGTATCAATGGCATCAAGAAGATGCATAATTACAAAAGAGAGAGACTGTTACCTCAGTTACAATGAGTCCTATGCTATGTATAAGGAGCTAACAAAATCCAAAAGTTTGACATCGGAGTCCACTGGGGACAAGCTATTCCAACTACATAAATTCAAAAGACATCTAGCCTTAAGGGAGTACTTTGGAGTTGATATTTCAACAAAACACCTCTATTCCACTCCTTCCAAACACATCATAGATCTTTCGAAGAGAATCCAACTGATGTAGGCATCCTTGATACTTTCAAGCATGACTCAGTTTAGTCCGAAAAGACTTTCATCCATTCTTAAACTTTGCGCCAAGTCAAATACAACCACACACATTGGCACGGAGGGAGTATTAAATTAAAACACTATTTCTGCTAAAACTACTAGAAAATCTCAAGCTTATACTGGAAATGCATCACTTTCTATTAAGAACCCCACCAAGAAGAAGAACCTAGGAGAAATGTTAATTATAGCCCTCCATAACAAAGGAGTAATAGGATAGTCTATTAGGGTTCTTGATTAATTAACAAATAAGTCGTGATGAAAACCTTGCAGGATTTCCAATAGGCTACATGTTTTTTAAATTTCCCAAATACCAAAAACTAGACATACATCAGCTTGAAGGGTATCACATAACAACAAAGTGCAAAGACAGAGAAAACTGATAGTCTACAAAAGATATATATACTTGTTTACTTACAGAATTGAATGAGCAACTTCACGCTCTCCCCAAGGAACATCCATTTTCCTATGGCTTTTATAGTATCAGTCACTTTCTTATGAAGTTAAATTCTACATGAAACATCTGTGTTTAGCCATGAATTTTTGTACTTTTTTCCCAGAGTTGAATTCTGGAAATCATGTAAGGCTATAAAGCTCCAGAATGCAACTTAATTCCAAAAGAAATCCGAATTTGAAAACACCAAATTCAAAACAACTTCATTTTTCACTTTGAAAGCAAAAACTACTTTTTTTCAAAACTCACAAGTTTCATGGTCAAACGGGTCCTAAAAATCATCTTTATTTCAGCAGCTCTACCCCACTATGGTAGGGGTACGGTTTGCGTATATCCTATCCTTCCCAAACTCCACTTGTGGGATGACATTGGCTATGTTGTTGTTATAATTTTTTTAATAAGGTAGCAGTGTATTCTTCAGTACCAAGATGGTACTGGCAGTCAAATATTTACAGAACATAAAATATCTTTTAGATTACAAGGAATCAGAAAAAAATCTATAAGTGATTCACTATCCTCTATATAGTTCTCTTTACACCAGAATTGAAAAAACAAAAAATGCTTCAACTTTAGCACATGAATTACACAGCAAGTCATAAGGAACTCTTTCCATGAATGACCAGCGTAACGTTAAGTTCCACATAAATAATAGTAGTCCCCTCCCAACTAGCCCATCATGCTTGAGAAGGCCCTTCAGACAAAGAACATCCTCCTAAACAGAGAAATAGCAAATACAGATAGTATTCATTCCCAAAAGCAACTAATTCAATGTAAGAGGAGCGATGAACTTACTTCTTAGTGCTGAGAGACCAGTGCTCCTTAAACAGGAAAAGATCATAAACATGTGTGCGACAGAACATTTCAGAGAGCAACTGTTTGATGAAGGCAGGAAGTAAAGGAAGCCTCTCAGTAGAAAGCCTGAATACACATGGCAAACCCTCAGTAGATTAGCTACTAATTGATCTCATTGTGAAGTACCTTTGAAAATAAGCAGCCAAGGCCGCAGATCACTCAGAAGTTATACGCCGCCTCTTTCCATAATCAGCATCCCTTGATTTTGACCGATGGTCTTCCTCATGTGATAATCGTGATTTGCTGTGTCCCCTTGATGATCTTCCTCTGTCTTCATCATCATATTCTTGCTCACGGTCCTTGTACCTATGATGATCAGCATATCTATCTCTATCATCCCTATGACGATCTCGATCCCTCTCACGATCACGCCCTCGTTCTCTAGAACGTTCACGATCCCGGTCCCTCTCTCTGTCTCGTGCGACATCTCTATCATCTCGGTATCTTTTCTCTTGCCATTCCTGGTCATGCCCCCGATCCTTTTCACGAGCCATGTCTCTATCATAGGAAGGTTCTCTGCCTTCTCGATGTTTTCTATCTGTAGAACCAGACCAATCACGCTCTGATCCTCTATCTTTCTCTTTCACATTATTTGGCCAAGCCCCTCTATCGTGAGTTGTTTCTCCATACTGATGATCAGACCCAGCTTCTTCTGCATAACTTGACTCTCCTGCTCTACCACCATGCTCGTCACCAGCCCATCCACCCGCGTTAGGTTCTGACCACATCCCCATGTTAGGCCCCTCCATACCAGCGCCTGGCATCATTCCCATACCATTCATTGGCATTCCTCTACCAAAGAATGCAGGATTTACATGCGGAGCTACTCCAGGCATCCCAACTCCTCCAACAGGTGGAAAAGATGACAACATACCAGGAAATGGTGGAGCTGGACCACCAGGAAATCCTCCATAACCACCCATTCTCCCCATGGGCCCTCCAAAAGCAGGATCAAAACCTTGACCCATCATTGTTTGAGGATGCATAATTGGAGGTGCACCACCCATACCTTGTCCAAATCCACCTCCACCGTTACCCATCATACCCCTTCCTGCAATCCCACCAGGCCTGTTTCTCATAGGACCCACAGGCCCCCGATTTCCCATAGCTTGAGGACCTCCTCTACCCCAACTTCCTCTACCATAACCTCCCCTGTTGCCATCCCCACCACCACCACCACCTTGATAATTACCACCAGTAGGAGTGTTGTTATTTCCAATTTTACCAGCAGCTTCACCAGGCCCCCGCCTTGCTTGGGGAACAGCAGTTTGAGCCACCTGCTGATTTCGATTCACCTGAGCCTCACCCATCCTCTTCACATTATACGGTGATGATGCAAAGGCGACCACACATGGCCGCCCATTGAACATGTGTCCATTCATACCTTCCTTGCAAGCTGCGGCAGCTGAGGAATCATGAAACTCAACCTGGCAATATCCTTTAGACTTCCCACTAGCTTTTTCTTCAAAAAATTTCACCTCCTTCACGTGTCCATACTTGCTCAACTCACCTTCCAGCTCAGCATCTGTGGTCCACCAATGCAGATCACCAACAAAAAGAATTGTCGCACCACCGCCACCACCACCTCCTCCTCCACCACTAGCAACCCCAACTCCAGCAACAATATTACCCGCCCCGTTCACATTAACCCCTCCTTGCCTTATCAAATTATCATTCCCCATATTTCCAACATTACCCAAATTTCCAGCAGCTGCTGCAACACCACCAGCATGAGGCTGTTGAGCCATCACCTGATTCGGAACATTACTATTCACCATCCGCTCTGCTAAATCACCCATCTTACTCAACGGGTGACTTAACTCAACCCTAAACCCACCACCAGCAGAAGGCCCAGACACAGCTGCACCTACTGACGCTCTAGCAGAAAGCCCAGACACTACATCCTCCTCTTTTACAAGATTCCTCTCCCCACCCACACCCTGAAAATCACCACGCCCACTCTCATCCACCACTTGCGGCGCTGCCACCACCGGTGGTGGTGCCGGAAGGGCAGGCTCAGGCTTCCTCTCTACCTCATCATTCCTAGGTACTAAATCCTCATTCTTTCTAAAAGATTGAAGAAAATTCTCACCAACATTAACATCATTGTAGAGATCTTCGTAATCATCATCCTCTTCAACCATAAACCCATCATCAGCAACAGCGGAGATCGCTTCATTCCTGTGAAACTGCTCGATTGGCTCTCCACCAACTCCATCCCCACCTTCATTATCCTCCATGACCTAATCTAACAGGATTAGGGTTAGGATTAGTTATCAACAACTCAAATGAAGCTGAATTTTTCAAATTTTAACACTAGCTACGAAACGAAAAAATACCAAAAAATACAAATAAATCGATAAATTAAAAAATCAACAAACAACAAATCGAAATTGAGGGGATAATCTTACCGGAGGAACAGCAAGTTGAATTTGTCGAGCAGAGTGAATTTTTTAGGGAGAAAAGGGAAGAAACCCTAATTCTCTGGAAAGTTTGAGTTGTGACAAGAAACTATGAGAAAGAGGGGTAAATATTTTCCTTATTTCCGTATTTTATATTTTATAAGCGTGTCGAATTGTTATTTTATGTAGGGAGAAGGGATAAATATATCCTGAACTATCGTAAATGGTATGCAGATACCATCCGTCATATTTTTGGGACATTGATGTCCCGCCGTCCAAAAACTAAGCATATACCCTTTATACTTACGGGCATACACGTGTCATAATCTTATCCACTAATTCAATATTTATTAAATATCGGATTGACGGATAAGATTGTGCCACATGTCCCTATTTAGTCTTCCGTTAGAGTGAAGGGCATATATGCTCTAGTTTTTTGACGGTAGGGGCACCTATGTCCCAAAAGTATGACAGAGGGTATTTGCATACCATTTACGATAGTTCGGGGGGTATATTTGTCCTTTTACCCTTTTATGTATTATCGATTTGATTTATTGATTTTTGGGAAAAAGGACAAATATACCCCCGAACTTTCATAAATGGTATGTGTATACCCCTCGTTATACTTTTAGGACACCAATATCCTTACCGTCCAAATTTTGGAACATATATATCCTTTACACTAACGGTAATACACGTGTCTCAATCTTAACGGCCGACCCGATATTTATTAAACTTCTACCCAAAATTGAAAAATCCACCCGAATTAATCTAAAAACCCACAACCCAAAAATATTAACCCAAATCTCCCAAATTAATTCACTTAATTTCAAATTAAGCAACTTAAACACTTTTTTAACAACATCTTTCCCCCAATCTTCATCCCCAAATCATCCTCAACACTACATCCTCCAATTTCTCATTAACTTCATCGGAGGAAAACCCATCCAGCCATCTTCATCCCCATAATCATCCTCAACACTACATCCTCCATTTTCTCCTCAACTTCCTCGCATGTTTCTTGACCCATTTAATCTTTTCTTTAACTAAATCAATTATTTACTCATTACCATCATTATACATGATCAAATCTCACCGGAAGTACTATTGAAAGACTTCACACAACCTTTGTATTAGACTTTATCCAATGACCATTAAATCTTAACTCTTTTGTCCACTACATCTTGTGTCCGACGACCATTAAACCTTAACTCTTTTGTCCACTACATCTTGTGCATATGACGGTTTAAGGCAAATAACAACTGAAATGGATATTATAATCTTTCTCTTTTCGTGTAGAGAAGAAGGCCATCGTAGGATTGACACAAACACTGATTAGGATTTGGTTTAGTATTAGGGTTAGATTTGTCTGAAATTTGTTTGGGGAGAAGAGGTAAATGAGAAAGAGAAGGAATTTTGGGGCTGGAGTACCATCTAAAATTGGGGCTGGAGTACCATCTAAAATTAAGAGAATTATTGATTTGGGGGGTTTTTGGGTAGGTATTATGTATTTGGGTGGGTTTTTAAATTAATTTGGGTGGGTCTTTTAATTTTGGGTAGAAAATTAAACAAATATTAGATTGACGGTTAAGATTGAGACACGTGTATCACCGTTAGTTTAAAGGGTATATATGCTCCAAAATTTAGACGATAAGGATACTGGTGTCCTAAAAGTATAACGAGTATACACATACCATTTACGAAAGTTCGAGGGTATATTCGTCCTTTTTCCCTTGATTTTTTATTTTTAAATATGTTAAATTAATAATATATGTTTTTTTTATTGGTTTTAGGTTTATTGATTTTTGGTCATTAACGATTTGATTTTTGATTTAATCAATAAAAAAATGCTCATAAAATAAATATATGACTTCTCCTACAATTTGGCGCGATAAAATAATAATATAACTTTACAAAATATTCATAAAATAGAAATAATATTAGCTAGCATGTAAAAAATTATTCAAGTAAGACACAAATAAAAGAAATAGTTTTTTGCGAATTCAAAGTCATTGTTAAATGTGAATTGAGAAAGTAAGGCAGAGAGCAAATGAAAAACCAATAAGTCAATAACATTATTTCGGTTCAATTTTTACACACCCCTAGTATCAGGGTTGCATATCGATCAATTCAATTTTGAAATTTATCAGTTTGACTTATCAGTTATCGATTGTAGACATGTTAAACCATTAAAGAACCATTAATATATTGATTTATCGGTTGTCGATTTATTAATGATTGATAATTATCGGTTCGGTAATCGCTTTAACTATTAAGATATGAGACAAAAATAAATATTGAAAATTACTTAGAAACATGGTGACTAACAAAATAAATCATGCATAAGAGTTGATAGATTGCGTCTTGTTCAAAAGCAACACTAATACTTTGTAGAATAATCGAAAGTTTGAGACTATCATAAATAAAAATATGAAACTAAACCTAAGGTCAACGACTTTATAAATCGAATGATATAAATATAATATATTATTTTACTGTTGGATTATCAATTAACTCATTAAAGAAAAACTTAAAATCATTAAAAATATCAAAATCATTACCATAGCCGTTAAATCAATAATCCATTACTAATAGATCAATTATTTTTTTCGATTTGATTTTGACCCACATACTTTCAACATTTTGTCTTGTGTTGACTTTTCACTAAGTGGATTTTGTAAATTTTTAAGAAATTATTTTTAGTAATATATTATCAAGTAATTTTTATTATATACGAGTATATAAGCTCTCAGTATTGTTAGCTTTTTATTATGTTTTCTTTACTATTATATTTCTTTACGATGTTTCATTTTGATATGTTTACTTGAGCCAAATATTTTTTGTAAATAATTTTTTTTTTTTTATAAGATACGAGTAAGATTGGGGAGGGTGAGGCGTGGTAGGGTAAGTCTTGACTCCTTTGCCCTATCCCAATTTTTTTTTCCCCAAAACTTTACCCTCCTCCGCCCTGTTAAGCCTTGTTAAAGAGTGTGTCTAACTTATCTATATTTTTGAGCTGTTAGAGAGAATAAAAAAATATAGTTTTGTTATGTAATTGTATTCTCAACACATCCTTCACGTGTAAGATTTTTTATTTTTTTGTCAAACATGTGCAAATTCATTTTGATAATAGGCGGCGGTGACATCCGAATTCAGAGGCGTATCTAGTGGGGGTGCCGTGGGCAGTGGCGGAACCAGAATTTTCAATAAGGGGGTTCAAAATCAGTAGAATAGACATACGAAGTAGCCGAAGGGGATTCGACATCTACTATATATACATAAAAAATATTTTAACCATGTATAAATAATATAATTTTCCACCGAAGGGGGTTCGGATGAACCCCCTTGTACTAAGGTGGCTCCGCCCCAGGCCGTGGGTTCACGTGAACCCATGCTTCCCTCTCTAGATTATATATAGTAGTGTTATATTTTTTTAAAAATATTTAAATATAGATGTGTAAACCCATGTTCAAAGTATCATATAATAATACAATGAAGATTAGGTACACCTCCCTAAGTGAGGATATAAATTTAAATCTTAAATATATCTTGTCGTTTTGAGTAACACCACTCCAAGTGGTTATAGGTTATATTTTTGACGTTTCAACTAATTTTGCTTTTGTTTTTTTCCCTTTAATCTTTCAATTTTGTCAAGTGTGTTACATTGAAAATTCCTAAAAAACTTAGCACTATAATTTTTTTATATAATTAAATCAAATGTGTATATTAAAATTTAAAACTAGTAGTGTTGTATATTTTGGACCTATAATTTTTAAAATTTAATGGTTCATATTAAGAACCTAAAAGTCAAATCAATCAAATTTATATTTAAGATACATTTTTTCGTAATCGTGCACCTATCTAGCAGAAATCCTAAATACGCCTCTACATCCGATTTCATATTATGTTAATGTGTATATATGGTCATCTCATCTAAAAAATTAAACTATTAGAAAGCGTATCATGTTTATACTTTATACCCCTTTCAAAAGAAATTTTTATATTTTTCAATTTTGTTTGTTTTTTTTTAAAACTATTTCGTCGGAATTTATTATTGGTGTTAGAGTAGCTTAAAACATTTACATGAATCTCTTACTAATTAAAAGTACTACTAGCTAGTTACTAAATAATTTTCCTATTAATTAAATACGTACTAAACTTTGTTGGTTTTCACTATAACTACACATGCATTTATTGCTTAATCCAACAACTCACAATTATAATTATCTTCCTTTGACCATCTATAATTACGCTACGCTAGCTAGAGGTAATTTAATAAAAACAATTCGTGTATAGTCTAATTTTTGGTACTCCATTTTTGTGATAAAAACAGTGACAATGATATAGTTCATTGTATTCAAAGTAACTATAGTGGATTTATTTTATCTTATTTAAATTGTCCTATTTAAATTTCTAGCAAATTAAATTTTACCTTTCTCCTGTTTGATTGAGAGTTTGTCTCGTCTCAATTGTTGTTAACCCTGCCGAATAAGTTTTATAAAGATCCCATTGAGTATATGTTATTGTTGTACTTGTATTAGATTCGAATATAATATAAAAATAGTTGAAAGTTTATTATTTTTTTATTTAAATTGTGAAGAGTTTATGTTTGATTGATTTCCTGGATTTTCGACACTTGTATTGATCAAATTAAGTAATTATACGGGTAATATGTTCTATCTAATAAAATATAATTTTATCATTATCTCAATTTCATTTGTCATTAACGTAACTCTTCCATTCAAATCAAAATAAATTGAATGTCAGCGTGTAGTCATGACTTCATTCGAACTTTTTTTGACTAAAATTTATATTTTTTAATAAATAATTAAAAATAATTTTTTATGTATGTATATATAATAGAAATAGATGTGTAATCTCCTTGGGTCAGTTAATATGTTCACTTCTTTAAATTATGAATTTCTATTAAAAGTTCTGAATTTGTCACGAATCACAAGTTCTCTTTTCAACAACCGTAAATTGGTCTCTATGACCCCAAAAGAAAGCAAAAATCTAGAAATTGCAAGGGGCAAATATGAAGAATAAGCTAGATGAGTACCTCAAATAATCCCTAATTTAAAACATAAGTGTAGTTGATAGGTGTGACTTGTAACTTGTAAGGGTGTTCAAAATCAAACCATAAACGGTAACTCAAACAACAATTGTTATTATTGCAATAGGTGTCGGGCTATCAGATTAATATATTGGGAATGGTTTAGTATTTTTAAATAACGAATTATTAGTTCAAAAATAAATTATCTAATTTTTATATCGAATTAATCGATAACCCGTTAATCCTCAAGGAAGTGATTCACGTAGAGTAGGGGTGTGTATGGTATGGTACGGTACGGAGCGATGTTTGAAAGTTTTGATACCGTAATTTTAATATTTGATTTTTAAAACGTTATACCATTATCATACCAATTTAATTCGGTATGGTTCGGTATTTTGAAATTCGATTTTGATATTCTACGGTATGGTTAATCAGTAATCATAGTTTATTCAACTTCGCCTGTTATATACTCGTATAATAGAGTATTATGACTCCGACAATTAAAAAAATGTCTCAGTACATTACACATGTAAAAATATATATTCAAAATAAAGTACAAACAACTCCTTTTGTTAATCAATTATATTTCAAATGCATTTCAATCAAAATAGAGTAGTCAAAGTTTCAACTTCTAAACATTTAGTTTATACTAATGCTAGGTTGCATATTTGTTAGTATTTTAATATATATATATGTGTGTTATTTATGTAAGTATATACTTTAATATGGTATTCGATATTACGATATGTTCTTTCTAAATACCAAATATCATATCGAATACCAAAAAAAATTAAAATGTATAACCATATACCATATTAAATATCATAATATCAAAACCACAATATAATTTTTTTTGATATAATATGATAATTTGATATATATACTGTACCATTCCCACCCTAACGTAGAGGATTGTCATGCTTCAATCAGAGGGAATAACCATTTACTACACTCTGGACTATGGACCCGCGGAGGACAAATAATATTTCGAATATGTATTAATTTCATTGATAACCCGATTGATAACCGATCAATAATCATTAAATCCAACAGAATCAATTGATATTTTATTATTTTGATAGCGATTTAAAATATATAAAAATCGTTAATTTATAAGTCAAATTGTTAAGTAAAAATTATCGAATTAAATCGAATCACTGATAAATATCCTACATAGCACCTATTCAAGTAAAAAAACATCTATAAGCAGCAAAAACACAAATAACTATTAGGTACCAATTCATTGATAACTTGTTTGTTAGAAAAACGTATAATATCAAAACAATTCAACTCTATTTTAAAAAAAAAATCAAAAGACGAACCTCTTATTTTTAGTTTGGCTGCACTAAAATGGCAATTTATTAAGTAGTTTCGGTTGGCTTGTTTTGATCAAAAGGTGACTCGGATCATGACACCTTTTATACTTAGGGGGCAAGTAAAATCGTTTAAAATGTATTCGTATTCAATATTTATACCAATCAATACTAGCTCAACTCACATTTACACATGAATTGATAACTTAATTATAACAAATTAGTATCCTTTGGAAGAGAATTTAGAGGCGGAATCAAATTGTTAAATCTGTAGGTTCTCAGTAAAATAAACTACTCTCACAGTCTCAATATTCATACTTCTAAATTTTGACTACGATTCAAACATAGAAACTTTATATTTTTTTAATTGAATTTATATATTTGAAGACTACGTAAAAAAGTTCTATAAATCAGAATAATATTTAAAGATAAAAAAATTATGATAAAAAAAAAATTTGATTAACTCTTCAAAGTTCAACTATACTAAAAGAGAGTAATGCACAATAATAATGGACAAAAAGATATTGGTATGATGACTTCAAGGTGAGTCAATCTCACGCCAACAACTCCTTTTAATCGTGGGATTTTTAGCTATCAATTTTTTATATAATTATGGATTCTCAATGTAAATAAATAATTTAGAGAAAAGCAACTGAATTTTTGAGAATTCTCAACTGATACACTGAATACACCCCGGCACAAACAAGGGCGGAGTATGCTGAATATCATGAGTTTGGCGAAATTCAATAATTTTGACATAAACTTTATATTTATGTTGAATTCATGTAATATGTATAAATAGTTCATCAAAAACTTAACAATTTAATCTATAATGAAAAATAATAATCCAAATTCTATAAACTTAAATTTCTAACTTCGATTTTATGTACAAACATCAAGTACGAGTAAATTTTTACCGAACCGGGGAAATACTTTTCAATAACGGCTACATTACTGCGACAAGCCGTACCGCTGTATCCTTTGGAGCCCCACGACTAGCAACGGTAACTTTGCTTTTAAAAATTTATGAACGCAACGTTTAATTTCACTTCCTATATATTTCTCCCCAAACAAACATTCTCTTCAATATTCTTCAGTATTTATTTATTCAATTGATTATAGTTTTCCAGCCGACGGAATATTCTATTCTTTCTCAATTCCTGCTAGTTCATCAACCACCGGAATATTCTGTTCTTTCTCATTTTCTAGCACGGCAAAATGTCTAAATTATTTGGCATTGTTATAGTATTTATTCTCGTGTTAAATTCTGGTGAAGCACAAAATGCACCTTCTCAATCCCCAAATTTCTTCTCCTACTAAATCACCGGCGGTAAAATCACAAGCACCGGTTTCTTCTCCGACTAAATCACCAGCAGTAAAATCTCAAGCACCGGTTTCTTCTCCGGCTAGTTCGCCCTCGGCTCCTATAGTTAGCCCGTCTGCTGCGCCGGTACAGTCACCGAAAGCAGCTTCTCCAGTGACCAGCATTTCACCCGCACTCACTCCGTCAATCAGTAGATCTGCTCCGGTGCCATCTGTGGCAACTCCTCCGCCGGTATCAACTCCGGCGTCTTCCCCGGCAGCAGCGGAGGTTCCGGCCAGCACTGCGACACCGTCAGTATCCCCAAGCATTCCTTCAAGCTCAGCAAGTCCGGCAGAGTCTGTTAACGGACCAACTACGGCGACGGCGAGTTTATCACCGGGAACTTCACCAGCACCAGCTGCTGATGATGTTTCCGCTGCAATTTCAGTATTCAAGGTGCCGATTGTTATAAGTGGGCTTGCTATTTGGGCTGCACTTTCAATTTGAATGCATCCGGCCCAATATTGCACAAAATTCCTATTATTGAGTCTTTTATCACATTTATTGTAGTTTTTTTGACACTTTTATTCATTCAATGTCTTATTTTTGTATTTTAATTTATTGATTATCATTTATAATAAATAATTGCAGTGAAATTTTAAATTCCATACTACCCATTGCCTACCTGTCTAACCGAAAAACCGTAGCATACCCTGACTTATAGCCAAATATTTACTTCTTTCGTTATATTTAGACTTCTAATTTAATACAATATCGAATAGAGTATATATCCCTCAAGTTGTTTGCTCTTTAAGTACTTTATTCCCAACTTTTATTTTAGGTAACACTAATCGTGATAATAAGAGACATGGGAGAGCAACCTATCTGAATTAATAATCCATCCATGCATTGTTTGTTTCTATCACTAATGATAGATTGTCACAATTTATTGTGCAAAACTATGGTATGGCTAAAAGCTATTTTTGCACATTTTATCTTATTTTAGCGGAATCAAATTAATATTAATTATTAATAATAAGATAATTATCCGCAAAAAAAAAAAACTTATTTTCTCGAATAGTTGTTGAGCCCGTGATGACACATTTTATCTTATTTTACCGGAATCAAATTAATATTAAATATTAATAATAAGATAATTATTCAAAAAAAAACTTATTTTTCGAATAGTTATTGAGCCCCTGATGATAGGAATAACACCACTAGTAAAACTCTAATTTGAGTCTTTATATAACACACAAACACAATATATTAATAGAAGTTGTGAACTCTCTCATGTTTTTCAAACTTTGAAACCTATTGAGGTTAGTATATTAATGCCGGCTTTTAATTAGTTTACTAATTATCTAAAAAAAAATTGTTTTTTCATTGATGATTTTGATTTAATTAGTATGAAAGCCATCCAAAACTTGCAATCTGTTAACCTGTAAACTCAATTGATAGTTTTGATTAGTATGTAATCCATACATAAGGCTTCTAATATAGTTTGGTTTTAGACTATCAATTGTATTGAATTTGCAGATTGTCATGGAGCCGTCAGAAGACACAATAATTGATATATTGCATCGGTTGCCTTCAAAATCCCTTGCGAGATTTAAATGTGTGTCTCGAATTTGGGGACAACATGTATCTGACTCTCGTTCTCATAGACAATTGTGTACTCGTACTATTGGATTATATTACCAACCCATAGGTACACAATCCCCAATTCATTTTTTCTTCACTTCATTAGAGAAGAAGAATATGGTTAAAGAAAATTTCGATGAGTCTGTAAATTTTCTACCTGACCATAGCCTATACATTATTGCATCGTCGATGGGATTTCTCCTTTGTTGTAAGCAAGAACTATATCAACAACATTACTATGTTTATAATCCCGCCACAAGGCAATCCCTTGCCCTTCCCCAAGCACCAACATGTGCTAAACATGTTGCAATTGGGTTTAATTGCAAGTTAGATGACCCAATTAATAGTGATATTGTCTCGTTTACTATAGTTCGTTATGAGATACCTGCAGAATCAATGGTAACAATTGAAAGTTTCAGAAGAAATGTGTATTGAGAGGAGTTGTCTGTTATGGAGGTACGAGTCCTGGACTCATGAATTTTGTAGACATGAGTGTTTGGCACCTGAAGAGCGGTGTACGAGACAAGACAGCTATATGGGAGCAGTACACTAAACTAAGTGTTTGTGTTCAAGTTTACACTTAGACTTTTAAAGAGTGGACGTATTCAATCTAATCGCGATATGACATTTAACCCAGCTGAGCCGTTAATTCTTATTGTTTTAACTAACAAAAATGGTGGTGCTGAGGTTCTGATGAGCTACAACATGGACAAGTCTTGTTCAAAGTTAGTCTGTGATTTTGGCGATAGCAAAACGCACACCAATTTAGTTCCTTATGAGTGGCATGAATGGCCACTTTTTCTTTAGGCATTTTGTTTTTTTTTGAACTCTTATGTTTTCTCAGATAACAGTTGATTTTATGTTGGTTTAATTATATTACTATATTGTTTCCATATTAGTATGTTTATGCAAATTTGTTGCTGTTATTGTGCCTTGTGTAACAACACATTTCTACTCATTTGCAACAATTGTAAGTTTATCTTCAATCATCTATTCAAATGTGGAATAAAACAGTTTACTCCCAACCATAGTAAACTCCATCTAATCATAAAGAAAGTATATTGTGGTCATGTACTAAAATGACAAACAGTCTGGTACACTAAGCTTGCACTATGCGGAGATTCGTCCACAAAAATCTCTATTACAATAGTCATATCTACAGTAAAACCTCACTAAATTAATATTCGATTAATTAATAATCTCTCTAAGATAATAATTTCTTTCGGTCCCGACTTGGGTCAATGGAAAAAATTACTCATTTCGATAAGATAATAAGATAATATATTTTTAGAAAACCCCTATATAAATATATGGTCCCATTAATATTATAAATTAATAATTCTTTCAAAGTACAAATATATCTAAGAAAATTTAGTGAAATATGATTCTATTATGTTCTGTTTTTTATTAAAATTTAAATCTAGTTGAAGTTCATCTCTAACTTTTCTTATTGCATCCAAAAGTTTCGATGTTGTCTTTTCTAATTGCACCATTAAATTGTGAAGAGTTCTAGATGCAAGTGTTTCCTTACGCGTAACTGATTTAAATGGTATTGTATCATCTTCAACTTTATCATCAATGTTGGTTTTCTAATGATATCCACAATTTGTTCTGTGCTCTGACTCTCTGAACATGTATCATTTTCACTCATTCAATAGGTTATTAACGTCCATTTTATTGCGGTAACGAGATCATTAATCATGACCTCAAGTTCATGAATGACGTTTTCACAAGTGGATTCCTGAACAATTTTTTTGGTGTCGAAACCCTCTGTAAATTAATAAATATTAATTTATCGATTAAGTAATACCTCTGTAAAATAATAATATTTGATAATCCCGCCTATATTAATTAAAAGAAATTTTACTGTATTACAATAATCTTATCCTACATTTCTGCATGAAACTGTTTTCATCCAACTACAATTTTTTAAAGATTTTTAGCTAGAACTTGTCCCATGTGTGAGTGTTTTTGTAATGACTTTTTTCTCCATTTTCTCATTTGAAAGATTTAACATTTTCTATCAACAAGCAAATATTCAAACGCACAAAATCAACAAGTTGGTTGGCATATGAAGAAACTTGTGCACAAGGACAAACTTCTTTTCTTTCTATTATTACTTCCACTTAATTAGCATTTTAATTCTTGTTTTTTTATTTCGATATATACAAGAAAACGAAGACCAAATAAAGTTAGTTGTGTTGTACTGTATATAGATTTTGGAGCAGAAGTGGACTTATAACAACTTCAGTTTAAAGGTAGTATTTGAGACCAAAAATAATTGCATATCTGTTCGAATCATACCTCGGATTAATGAATGATTTTGTCCGCTGCTATCTGCGACCTCCCACAAGTATTAGGTAACGATGATAAAAAACACCTAATATTTTTATCTCCACTTGAAATTGAGACCTCAGAATTCTTAACCACTTTACTTTCCACTAAGTCACACCCTGGACCATGGTGCCAACCCCAAATAAATATTATGATAAAACCATCATAGATGTTTATCCGAGGGCTATAGAGTGAAGCCTAAACTCATCACTAGCGTGACTGAACCCATCAAACACATAAATTGCATGGTCCAATCATTGATTATAATGAAATTAACATTTATAGTGTATATATATCATCAAATCCATACTAAAAAACAATTTTTTTATTTTTTTTTAATAATATAAGGTCCATGAATATATATATGAATCAGACTTTGCCACAAAATTAATGGTGGAATCCAATGAGTTGTAGTAATTTAATACTAAATCACAATATAAACAGTTGTGATAGCGTACAATATTAAACGCTACAAAAGCTAAGAGTGTTGCCAGAGAATTCTACCCGTCAACGGAAAATCTAATGAAGTCTCGCACAAGCAAATGGGATAAATCACATTTGTCCGAGATTTCAAATTCAAATTCTAAATATAATGATCTTATTTTGTACGAATTCATAGGGGATCAAACACACAAATAGTCAAAATTGTGTCATTATTTAAGTTTATAAACATTGTATGCCTACGTACTTTTGAATTGTTTTATATATGCAGTGTCTTAAATTAGATCAAAATTCGAATAATTGTATCTGAAATATTTTTGCCCTAATTTTTCAATCATATAAAACTCAAAATTACATGTACGATGTTTTGATAAGTATAAGCTAAATATATTAGAGAATCGAATAATAGACATTTATGGTGTGTTAGGAAAAAATATTTTCTAATTTTTTAATATTCGATGATTGGTCAAAATTTTCTTTAGAAAAAAAGTTCTTAAAAAATGAGACTGCATTAATTGTGTTTTCTGCACTCCACTTATACTAAGTCTCTCTTAATATTATTTATCTAGATTATACACAAATACTTTTATAATAATATCATTTACTCATTTATACAACAAAAGAGAAATAGAAATTTCATTTTTTTTAAAAAAAAAATATTTTCTTTTTACGTAATTATGTATCACTGACAGTCATGCTTTATACACGTGGTGACCTTTTATTTGAACTCCATCTTTTAAGCCTTAGTTTCCTCTATTTGCCGCAATTCATGATCTCAATTCGTTAGCTCAACCCATGTTATATATATAGCTATAATAAAAAAAAATAACAATTTTTTTTAGACATTAAAATAATTTAGAAAACAAACAAATAATTAAGCTTGGTAAAAATTAGATTGGATTAGATCTTGACCCGTTTTGATCCAAACAAATTTAAATTGGGTTAAGTTTTGACCCGATTATTATCTTAACTCATAATTACACTCTGTGCCCAAATTTGACCAACCCATCTAATTGTCACCCGAGTTTCTGCTACTTATCAAGTATCAAAAAATGATTTTTTTAAAAGATAAATTAATTAAGTGCCTTCATACCAACCACACATAAAGAGAATAACATTAAATACATCCCATTTTTTGTATTTTAACTAATCAATCAATCACTAGAGGAGAAAATCTATAAATTACAAGGTCAAGGTCCAAAAGGTTAGCACATTTAACGCAATGACATACTCAAATCAGACCACCGTCCATTTTTTTCTTCTAAATTATTTAATGAAATTAGGAGAATAGACCTATAAGGATTGTATATTTTTAACATATGGTCAAAAATTTGTTAAATTATTTTATGTTAGTAACATTTGTTTTTCTATTTTACACACATTGGGCATCGAAATATAATGCTTTAAAAGGTAAGTATTTAAGCAATATAATTGTAAGGTATAGAGTAGTAAAAACTATCTTTACCTTTAAATTGTAAGTTTCTACTTTCTTCTTTTTCTTTTCGATATCTCTCAATATATTTAACTAAAGGAAATTAAAACAAGTGATTAATTTTAAAGAAGTTTAAAGGTAAAGAAAAAAAAAAGTTTAGCATTACCAATGGTCCAACACTTCAATATTAGCTTTCACGTAACCTCTTTTCTTTAATTTCAAGTAATGAGAGTATTTAATTCTAGAGCTCCTTTACAGAAAATTAAATTCTAATTTATGTTAATTACAACCAAACTTTTTAATATGGGCTATGACTACAACATGTAACTACGCTATTTTTAATAAGTGAAATTATAAATTATTGTAGTACTTTATTTTACACATAATGATCACCTTCACGGAATCCCCACATGCATATTTGTTTGTTTGCGAAGAAAAGGGTGTAACCGAATCCGGATAATATTAACCTTTTAGAGCAAAAAGAATTTGGATTATGGTAATGCTTTTCCATTTTTGTTTCTTGGTTACATTATTACACTAGCTTTCATGTATCTTAATTAATTTTACGAAATATCTTTCATCTCGTATCGTAATAGATTCCAGGTTTGTTTATCGGGAATTATGAAAAGAGTTAGCAATGGAAAGATATATGATCTCGTTATTTTATAGCTCTGTTGGCCATAATATCAGGATATGTGTAAAAGCACATTATTATAAGGTTCGTAGTCAATAAATTTGCAGTCACTTGAGATCTCACTTGCCCCAATAACAACTCCCTCACTCCCACACACAGTCACCGGAATTCCTCTCTCTCTTACAACACAGACATGCACCTTCCGTCGTCGGCCACTGTGGCTGCGGTGGTTCTCTCTGTAGTCCTCTTTATTTGTGCCACTGAAGCTCACAACATTACCCACATTCTAGCCAGCCATACACAGTTCACCACTTTCAACCATTACTTAACAACTACACACCTCGCCGCTGAAATTAACCGCCGGCAAACCATCACTGTGTGTGTTGTAGATAATGCCGGAATGTCAGATCTACTCTCCAAACACTTATCTATCTACACTATAAAAAACGTTCTCTCTTTTCACGTGCTTCTCGATTACTTCGACGCGAAAAAGCTTCACCAGATTACTAACGGCACCGCACTTGCAGCCACAATGTTCCAAGCCACCGGTTCAGCTACCGGATCTTCTGGATTCGTAAATATTACTGATCTAAAAGGAGGTAAAGTCGGGCTCAGTCCGGCTGATCACAACGGCCCTCCTCCCGCCAAATTTGTTAAATCTATCGAGGAGATTCCTTACAACATCTCCGTTATTCAAATAAGTACGATTCTGCCCTCAGACGAAGCTGAAGCTCCGACTCCAGGACCAAGCCAAATGAATCTCACTTCTCTAATGTCAGCTAAAGGCTGCAAAGTTTTCGCCGATACTCTTTTAGCTTCTCCGGCTGAAAAGACATTTGAGGATAATGTTGATGGTGGATTAACAATATTTTGTCCAGGAGATGATGCAATGAAGAAATTTTTGCCTAAGTTTAAGAATTTAACAGCGGAAGGGAAACAATCACTGCTCGAGTATCATGGAATTCCTATATACCAATCGATTTCGAATTTGAAATCTAATAACGGTGGTATGAACACGTTGGCTACTGACGGAGCTAAGAAGTACGCTGTAGTCATTCAAAATGACGGTGAAGATGTTACTATAAAGACGAAAATTGTGACGGCGAAGATCACGGCGACTTTGGTTGATAAACTGCCATTAGCGATTTACTCGCTTGATAAGGTGTTATTGCCCAAAGAATTGTTCAAGGCTGGTCATACTCCGGCGCCGGCGCCGGCGCCGGAGTCAATTGCTGAATCTCCTAAGCACTCCAAATCACCACCAGCACCTGCATCGCCGGCTGATTCTCCAGCTGATGGCCCCGACGGTGATGCTGGTGATTTGACAGATAGCGGTGCTGTTAAGTACAACGCCGGAGCATCACTTGCCGCCGTTTTCAGTTTATGGTTTGCCTTCAACTTGTAGATGTAAGTTTTTAATTGTATTTTCTTAGGTGTTTGAAAAAGAAAATTGGTTCTGTTAGGTGTTTATTTTATTTTTTTTCTTTGTTAATTTGGTCATCAAATTAAAGTTAGTAACTGTATTATTAGTCTATTTCTATACTTTATGTTAGGCTTTGTGGTTTGCCTTATGTTTTTTTTTTAAAGTTTTTAGATTTACTTCTTTGATTCTCTTTCTGAAGTTGATTTGGAATTTTGATTAATGTAATATGAATCATCCTTGACGAGTGAACCATTAGTTATTATATTTCCATGGCCATCTTAATTATACTCCCTCCCTCCCTAATTTAAGTATTTTACTTTCTATTTTTTTACCGTCTCAACAAGTTTGTTATGTTTGATAAGTTTTTAGATTTTAACATTCTACCTAGCAAGTTTAAGATGTCAAAATTTAAAATACTATATACAAATTTAATTTAAAATTATAAAAGTCAAAAATCTTCATTAGTATATCTTAAACTTTTGTATCCGGTCATAAAATCCCGCTGTTATCAATGTACAATTTGATTGACAGCATTATATAATATTTAAATTAAGTTATGCAAGAATTAAACTAGTATTTAAAGATAAATATGTCCATTCAAAGTAAGTAATTCATGTATAACAATCTGTTCGGTTAACTCTTGCATAAGTTCTCCATGTATTATTATTAACATGAATAAACATTTTTGGACCGTTGTAACATATTATTTATTTTCTTCTTTAAATTGGTTATCGTGCTTAAACAATTGCTAATTCTAGATCGATGAATTCTAAAATCATTTTTGGGATTGGGGTTGCGAGAACCAAAAGAAATGAATATATAACATGTTTTTGTACTTTTTAATTGACTCACTGACGGGTAAATCTAGGGGTGGGATGTATTAACCTGAATCTCTCATCAAAATATTATACGGTATACATATAACTTTGATTTTATATAGTTTATATATATAAATTCTGAATCTCTTGAACAAGATACAAAAGGTTAACTCAGCGGTTCAAGACATTAAAATGCATCTCAACATTCACGTATTTTTATTTTTATTTTTCAAACAGCTCGAATGCTAATTCTAGATCCACCATTGTTTATGGTCACTGATCTCCAGGTTTCAAACTCAAATTTTGAGATTCCTTCTAGAAATTAGAGCACTGAGTCAGTCACTTGTCTAGAGTATCCTGGGCCTAGAGTGTTTGACTACGGATTTAGCAGTTGGTTAGGCAACCTTGCAAATCTTGTGAGGCATTCTACAACTTTTCACAAACTGGAAGTAGTTGTACCCTTCAATTCTTTTTCTTTTTCATTCGGTATCTGGTATCTACACGACTAAAACCAAATTCACGCCAAAAAACTCATATTGAGGATAAAGCACTCCTTAACAAATGCGACTTTGTGAGTAGGGGGCTAGGGAGACTCGTATTCGAAACCTCTGTTTAAGGATGACCACTCCTCCACAATTCTTGTATTCATCTACAAATAATGGTAAAGCTCAAAATAAGTTCGACTCATCTAACAGTACTTTCGAGTAAATAACAGTACTAAAAGATTCCTTATTAAAATGTAAAAGAAAGCCATTGATTGTAGGCATTCTTGTAAAGCTTTGCTCTTTGCAAGTAAGTACTAATTTTAAGTTTCTTTGTCCTTTTGTTAATTAAGTTGTGTATAAAGTTCCTTTGTGTCTGTTTTTTTTAGTTTAAGTAATAGCAAGAGTAACATTTATAAAATTTGAAGGATTTTGGCTCAAGTTTTAATGTGAACCTCCAGGAAGTTATAACTTAAATATGATGAGATTTGAGTTTAATTTGTCTTATGCTTAAGAAAGATGTTATGTTATAATTTATTTTTAGTTGGTTTCAAAGTTGTCAATTGCAAGATGAGTCTTGTTCGACATTTAAATATTTTACGTTTTGGATAGTGTGCTTTTGGTGTGGTATTATTTGGCTTTATCTATTTTCGTTTACTATCATATATTTAAAGTTGATTGATTATCTTACTAATCTCTTTACTATTTTTGGGAGCAAAAATGGAGTCTTGGTTCAAGACTCTTAACAAGTTTTGAATCTCATAGACTTGACACTACCATCATACCCGAACAGTCTTCACTACATCTTAGACCACCCGAATAGCAACGAAAGCAAGCAAAATTCGGGGTCGCTTATATGGCTTTATTATTATTATTATTATTTAGCATTTATTTGTTTTAACTTGCTTATGTGCTTATAGATATGTGTTTATTTTTATTCAAAATAGTTAATAGGGGGTTAGACGATTAGGTTATGACATCATTAATCTAGTTATTCACACATTGCTTATCACGTGTAGCAATAACTTTTAACTTCCAAAAATATATTTTTTTAAAATAAAAGAGCAACATTTTGTTTAACTTTAAGTTTGTTTTAAAAAGTTTTCCAAGTAACACTCATTTAGTGGAGCAACAATCAATTTTTTTTTAAGCGAATGACCTTTTTATTTATACACTTCAGGTTCAAGAGCTTTTCAAGTTTAAAATGTATTCTTGATTTCAAGGTTTAACAAATGTTTTTTTTAACTAATTTCATAGACTTTTATTTAATATTTTAACACCCATATTTAATTTTTAAAATTAATTAACCTAAGTTTGACCGGTTAACAATTTTTAGTTTATCTTAAAGGATGTGTTACACCTTTCCTTTAGAATAATTTAGAACCCTTACCTAGAATCGCATAAGGTTAAGTAGACTTTAATCTAGAGTTAACTTAGCACCACTTTAGCAAAATAGGTGTCCTAATCCACCTTTAACATAATTAAGTGGCGACTCTCTAAAATAGTATAAGAATCACCGTTGCACACAGTTTGAACCTCGAATTAAAATGTGGTATAACAATCAATATTGTTTGTCTCTCACACTAATCAAATTGCTCCACACCTAACGAATGAAAGTTACAGTATTGTTCGTCTCTCACAAATCACATATACTTCCAAAGGTAATTTTTAAAAAATAAAAAATTAAATAATATATATACGGATATACTTGAAAATGAAATTGATCAGCATTGTTTATCTCTCACAAATCAAATTTCCCTGATTCTCACAAATCCATTAAACAAAAGTTATGTTCAAGTTCTCACAAATCAAATATACTTTCGTAAGTAATTAAAACCAAATCAAAGAAGTAGAAAAATGATAGATTGATGAACTTGAAGAATACCGAAGCTGATACACAACAAATTGTTCTGAACCTAATGAATGAAAGTCACACTATTCAATTCTCACATATCAAACATAATTTTGAAGAATCACAAATTGACAAAATTGAAAATAATCTTGAAAATGGAGCTCAACAGTGTTCGAATTAGCGGTTTCGAAGTTGAAAACTAGCTATGGGGAAAATGGAAATATGCAACTAATGTTGTAAATGTGTCAAGTGCTGCAAGCAAAGTTGAAGACGGAGGAATTTAAATAGACATGCGCCTATCAAGTACTATGCTCGTAATGATGAGCTTTCCCACTAGTTGATTACGTCATGTGAGGCCCATTTTCAAAATGCCATCAGCTAAGACGTGGTGGGGTAATAGTTAATGGAAAAACTATGGAATTATACAGACACTAACCATACTTAGCTTTTTATAGTTTGAAATAATTATATATTATATCACTAATTAATAATTTCTTATCAAATTTTAAGTCAAATACACCTAGATACATATATTTGCAACCAAATACATTGAAATAGAAATAGAAGTGAGCGAGATAATGAGGCAAATGATCGAGATAATCTATGTATCCTCGATACATGTGAATCACTCTAACTAGATACAAGTATCTGGGATATCAAATATATTCTGAAATACATATACTTAGAGAGGGAGGCGAGCGAAAGAGTCAGATACAATGTATTTGAAATAAATTAAACCTAATTCTGACTATATGTATCCGAGATACATGTATCAGAACGTGTCAGATACATGTATTCGAAGTGAAAATTATGGTAATATTCATAATATTGAGATCTGTGTGAAGGAAAGTGATTTACTTCTGAACTAGTGTGATTTGTGTTGTTTATCCATAGTATATACGCAATTAAACGAGGCGCACCCAAATTCTTGTCCTTGATTTATTATTATTCAATATAAAAATAATTTTTTTGTAAATTATATATTTTTTAAACCGTATTTATAAAAGAACAACTTTCACATATAGCAAACATAAAAATTATATTTGTATGCTATAACTATAGTTTGCATAATTGCGCTCCATAGCAAACATAAATATGTATATTTCGCTATACATATACAAAAGAAAAGCAGTTGTATAATCTGTTTCTGTTTCTGTTTCGGTATACATATACAAAAGATCAATTGTATAATTTGTGTTTGTATAAAGCGAGAAAGACAAAAGAAAACTGGGCAGGGGAAGATCGTATTTGTATAATCATAAGTGAATAGGACGAAAATATATGCATTTGTATATACAATTTTCTATCACTTTATACAAACACAAACGCAATGTATACATTTGTGTTTGTATAAAGTGAGAGTGGCGAGCGAGATCCGGGAGAGTGGCGAGCGAGATCTGGGAGAGGGGAGAGAGGGGAACAAAAATATATGTATATATACAATTTTCTCTCATTTTATACAAACACAAACGCATTTTATACATTTTTGTTTGTATAAAAGCGAGAGAGGTGAGGGAGACTGCCAGCGAGAACGAGAGTGGCGAGCAAGATTCACCAGAAGAGAGGCGAAATAGCAACAGTTTGCTATGGGGTACAATTAAATCAAACTATGTTTATAGCATTTAATTTGAATTAATAGTTTGCTATTATATACAATTTTCCCTTTATAAAATTATATTGAACATATTTTTTTTTTTGTTGTTACATCCGAATTTGTGAGATATTGATGGGCCACACAATCAAGTCCGGTTATTTGGGCCTTCAGGGGAAGTGCACGGCTAGTTTACACAAATGTCTATTTTGATGGTATCGTTCAAATTTTGTTCTTATTTTAAATGTTGTATGAAAAATGGGTAATCGCACAGTCAAAATATGTGATGTAGTGGGTGGAGCTGCTTTTCTGTTAATCAAAAGTTTCAAATTTGAGTTTTGGATATAAAAAAATTCTTAATAGAGAGCGCTTTCCCGCCTATGTGGCCTACGCGATGTGAATCTAGATTATTCAAACTCTAATGTAGATTTTTGTAGATTCTCAAGTGACCGACGAAATCAATTCTTTTGAAGATTTTTTTACTTATTTTTTGTTCGTTATGTGAATACAATATATTATTTTGAAACCATTTGTATAAAATCTAGATAAATATTATAAGAGATAAACGTGGACGTGAGACTAGGAGTGTGGGGTGGTGCAAATGGGAGACTACGAGGATGAAATGTAGATGAGGCTTGTTGAAGGGCGAGAAGAACACTGGAAAAATAGAAAACTTAACTTTCACTTGGAAATTCATTTCCTATTTTTAATAACTTTTTTTTAAGGCAAGGTGAGTCCTTGAATGGTAAGAAAGAAAAGAAACATAATTTAGTAGAAAAATTAGAACTTTTCACTTGGATATGTAGCCTAAATCACTTTGATTCCTAAAAAGAGTGCAAACCACTATGAAGTATGATGGAATCCATAAAACCATTCCATCTTTTAATAGATACATATCGAATTCGAATATTACATGATATTTTTTAATTGAACATGGTTTACATATAACAAATTTTATGCATTATTGAGTTTAAATTAATCGAGCTCTAATAAAATATCAGCCGATCAATTTGCACAAGCAAAATGAATATACAAAAAGCAAATTGACTCAATGAGAATTGAAGAAAGTCAATGCTCTACTCAAACCTCAACTTCAAGTCATTGAAATAAGGACACAAAAGCAAAGCTCTCAATAATACAAGGTCTCCTACAAAGTAGGAACCCCCCACCCCCACCTCCACCCTCCCAAAAAAAAATTAAAACTTAAAATTCAAATAAAATTTCATTTTATGTTAATTTTATTTGAATTCCAGCTGTATAAATTGAAAGGTAGAAAAAAAAAGTCTTTGATGCAATTAGGAGCCTAAGAAGGTAAAAAGTTCCATTTCTGGTATATTTGGGGTCTCATTTGAAATAAATAGAAAAGGTATTTGGGCCCTCATGACAGTGTACTAAATACTTTTTGGGTCCCTCTGAAAGATACATAATGAGATTACAAGGCCATGAAATTTCTCGCTTTTTATTGGGAGTTGAATTTCGAAAAATATGTTTAGTCATATATATTTTAAAATTTTCAATATTCAATTTTATTTAAAATTATTCATTAAATTTAAAAAATGACTTCAATTTTTATTCATTGTCAAACACAATTTTAATTTTTAAATAAGAATATTTTCACACCCAAATGCCCCTTAATGAAAACAAACTCAAATGAAATAACCACTAAATAATATGATGCAATGAATAATGCTACTCCTCCGTTAATCAAAGGTTGGATTTGAGCCTCAATATAGAAAAATCTTTAATAGGAACCACTTCCTCTCCGAATGGGCCTACACAATACAAATATGGATTTATCGTGCTCCAATGCAGATGAGCCCTACATGACACAAACACGGATTTATCGTGCTCTAATGTGGATGGGCCCTACACGACACAAACACGAATTTATCGTGCTCTAATGCGGATGGACCCTACATGACACAAACACAAATGTATCGTGCTCCAATACGAATGGGCCTTCCACAATATAAATACGGATTTATCATGCTCCAATTCGGATATCGGATAAAAAAAATTGGAATAAAAGAGAAAAAAGGGGAAAAAGGGGGGCAAAAAAAAGGTAAATACTTGACCATCTTTACTACACAGCAATACTGAAAAGGCTCTTCTTTGTAGAGTATTCCTCTGCTTCTAATTCTTCAGTGATCAATCAATCTTTTTTTTTTTTCACAGAGAAATTAAAGAAGAAGCAGATTGTTCCTGAAGAACAAAGGAAAAAAAATGTCTCTGGGTTATGCTGAAAAGCTTTCTTTTATAGAAGATGTGGGCAATGTTGGGATGACTGAGTATTTTGACCCACCTCTCCTTTTGCAAGACAAAGTGAGATTTTTTCTCTTTTTTTTGGCACTTTTTTCTGCTACCCTTTACTCCTTTTGTGTTAATTGTTGTGTTGTTTAACTTGTTTGATCATTTTATGTGACTGCAAATACCCATAAAACTTGTTTAGGTTTTTGTGCTTGATTAAGAATGGAAATTTAGGAACTGGGGGTGATTTTGATTGCTTGGTGGTTTGCATTTAGGATTTTTCATGAGATCCAGAATTAAATCCCACATTGTTGAGCGTGATAGGACCCTGATAATCTCAATTTCATTAATCTAATTAGGGATTGTTAAATCTTAAGGGCAGTGGCAAAGTTAAGATTTTTACTAAAAGGTGTTCGAAAGATAAAAAAGTAAATATACGGAGAAGTCAAAGGAGGTTCAATGTCTACTATATACATAAAAATAATTTTAATCATGTATAAACGGTTTAGTTTTCCACCAAAGGGGTTCGGATGAACCCCCTTGACTCTACCTGGGTCTGCGCCTGCGTAGGGGTGTAAAACATGAAGCATTGGGAGTTTTCTAGTTATTTTGTTCAAAAGCTTTTTGATAGTATCATGCATTGTGTTGATCATGAGATACATGTTATACATTGGATGATAGGTTCCTAAGGTCCTTAGTCTTCTCGATTCATTAGATAATACACAATTTTCCATAAAAAATAGTATCAGTGCAAGCACTTGACGGTCCTGCACAGCGTCTTTGTCTCCACCACCAAATTTAGAACTTTCATGTATCTTAGGGCTTCAATACTATACGAAATGAGGAAACCTTCTATTAGCAATATTATTGCAGCTTGTTGAATATCCATGCGAGTTATGCATTTAAGCTTTGATCATCGTTCCTTTTGCTATTGCATGTCTTCTATGTTAAGGGCTTAAGGTAGCATTAATTAATCGTTGATAAAAAAAAAGAAAAGGATAAGTAGTATGAAATCAGTACGAGTACCTAGATAGCACTCAAAAAACTTATGGTTGTTCATTTGGAATGGTATTTGGAATTTCGAAGTTCCAACTGCTGTAGAAAATATGGTTTCCAAGTTTTCGTTATCTATGGTCTAGGCAACAAAAATGAACTTAATTTTTCTGGCAGGTATATAACAATTGTTTCAAATAGCATTCTGTGTCATCTTCACAATCTCCAATTGTCCCGTACTGTTGTTTTGTCTTTGTTGGAATTCTAGGACCCAAATACATTCTCTTGTTGTCCTCACGTTAAAGTGAAATCTGATTGTTAATAATAAAAGGAGATAATTTTAAGTAGATTTTGATTGCTGATTATATAGATTCTGGCTGTAATTTCTACCCATTGTGCTGTTTAAGATTTTCTGGAAAATCAGTACTTTCTGGTGCTGGAGGATCTTCCTTTTCTTTCAGCTGCTTGTCAAAGATCAGTTAAAAGGGGAAGAATCACTTTATTTTTCTGTGTTCTTACTAATGCTGATATTTTAAACATAAACTTTGCAGATTGAGAGACTTGCCGTGATGATACAAAAGGTGACTCCTTAAAACAGTCTTTGTCTTAGCTATGCCATGCATAGCTTTTCTCTTTAGAAGTAACCCATTCTAACTCTTGTTTCTTCTACAGAGTAAGCATTTAGTGGTGTTTACAGGAGCAGGAATATCCACTTCTTGTGGTATACCTGATTTTCGTGGCCCCAAGGGTATTTGGACTCTTCAGGTAGTGTTGTAGTTATATCAGTGAATTGCAAGCCCCTCTTTCTGAAAGCACATTGCTTGACATGTTTCTACTGTTGATACCCATGTTAAAATGTTAAGATTTGAGAATTGAATGCTGCCCTTTCGACCTAATTCTAGCTAATTTGGGCAGTCATTATCTCCAATCCTTCTTTCTACCTGCAAGGTGTTGATCATCTAAAGGTGGTGCAGAGTTTTTTTTTGTGTATTTGATCTGGGAAAGTTATATAAATAAGTGGAGGAGCACCTTGCACAATAAAGTTTTTTGGTAGGTCTATCGCTTTGCTTGGTAATAATGACACGAATTAAGGAAGGTGGCCTTAAAGGAATGATCTATCTTACAATGGGGGGAGCTGTTTTCTCCTGTGCGAGTATGTTAAATCTACTGACATGCATGATACCTACCACAATTGTCTTTTTATGTGTTATTGTTTGTGTATAGTGTCTAGTTCTCTTATTTCTTTTTTAATATTGTATTGACTACTAATCTCTTTACTAAGTAGGAAGAAGCTATTAAATACACTATAGTTCATATGTGCATATGGATTGCACAAGCAATTGTATTCTTTTCTATGTTGCTCTGGCCCTCGTGTCAAATCCTTCAAAATGCATAGCTTTTAGAGTATTCAACACACAACTAGCTGTATATTTGAAGAGTTAGAGTAACATAGATTTTTTTGATAACTATGGTGTCCAGGATAGTTTGTGAGCATCTCGTCCACCATGTGTTTGCTATCTCTACCACCACATGTATTGGTTAAATCTTCTCACCAAAGGCTTAGGTGGATGGGAATAAACCACTAGTGTTCTTTTGTCTTTGGCGGGATTTGAATCCTGGTTTCCAAGGTTTTCACCTACTTCATTGACTGCTAGGTACACCCTTAAGTGCACAAGCATTTGTATTATTATCTTTCATTGAGATATGAACAGATAACTTCTATTATTCCTTCGGGCATTTGATAGACAGCATTGCAGTAATGTTGTCAGGATCAAGCAATGGTTATGATGTGAATGTCTGTATATAGTGTTGGAGCATTTTCCACTGATTAAAATAATTTAACAATTCTTTACCGCTAAAGAATTATGGACCATATTTCTATCTTCTTAGCCCTTTTATTTAACTGATTGTAGAGAGAAGGGAAAGCGCTACCAGAAGCATCATTGCCTTTTCATCGTGCAACACCAAGCATGACACACATGGCCCTAGTTGAACTAGAGAAGGCGGGTTTTCTAAAATTTCTTATAAGCCAGGTGTGGAATTATTGGTTTCTTACTATATGTGTGTGTTTAACGTTTGTATGGTTATTAATTATATCACTTCAGCTTTGTGTTTGTAGCTAGTGCTGCTTTCTAAATGAAATTGCAATTTCAACCCCCAATCGCACTCCTGTTTTTCATTTCTTCTGATTAGTCATTAAGTTATCCATTTCCATTCCCAGGAAAAGTCTCTGTTCTGCCCCTTCCAATTTCCTATGTAGTTCCTCTCTGTTAAACGAGGAGAGAGCTGCTCTATGCTCACTCTTCTTGCTTGGGGTCTATGCCTGAAGCCACATCTATCTTTGACATGCTAATCGATAGCTAGGGCTGTCAATTGAACACACCCATTAATCTTTGACTTAGATTGCCTTGGAAGAATGTTATAGGATAGATGTATGAAATAAATAATACAACCCTTAGAATAGTTTTGATATTGTTACTAGTGAT
This sequence comes from Solanum piurae, assembly GCA_029582685.1. Classification (NCBI taxonomy): domain Eukaryota; kingdom Viridiplantae; phylum Streptophyta; class Magnoliopsida; order Solanales; family Solanaceae; genus Solanum; species Solanum piurae. The sequence goes on along the minus strand of JAJOOO010005570.1, from coordinate 11,394 downwards.
TTGCATAATTAAAAGCATTTTGAAATTTGAGCTTACTTTGCTAATCAACGAATCATGGTCTACCGATATATTAAAGTTGGATGATGGTGAGATTGAAGATTTAATCATTCAGTTTAATATAGCTCTTTTGACCTATTCTCATGGCACTATTTGACTGTATACATGGTTGACTCTCCTTTTTGCCAATTTTTTTTACTCCTCCGTAGGAACTCTCATCCTTTAGCTCCCTTGGGGACTTGAACCCACAACCTTTAGAGTTGGAGGTGAGGGGTTCTTACTAACCGAGCAACTCCCTCTCTTTCATTTTTGCCAACTTCAACTAATTCATAGTGACATAATCATTAACCAGCAATTGAATGAACGCCTACACGGTTATCATTCCACCCAAAAGATTGGTAATGTAGAGGATTCATATAGCCAACATTAACTAGATTGGGATTGAGGTGAAGTTGATAAATTGATGTTGTCATTTATGTTTTGCTCTGTTCTGAGTCTATTTACTGTTGACCTAACAGAAGCAACATAACAAAGACAACACTTCTGATTCCAATTTAATATTGTGTTTGGGTATACTTTATGGTAGTGGTGTGGATGATTTCCATTACTCACTCCATTTCCTTCCATCCGAAACTTTTCCCATTTCCCCCTCAGCCCGACAAAATTAGTTCAACCAATGAGAGACAGAGGGAGTATCTATGTGCTTAAAATATGACCTTTCACTTGATCAAGAGACGTTTATTCTACTTAAATACAAAGCCTCAGATTCCATTTACTCTATGTAGTTTCAACGGTCTATTTCCAAAAAGGTTCACATTTATATCTCTTGGTGGATGATATTAAAATGTAACATCATTCTTATTTGAAAATGGTAGAACATTGACGGCCTTCATCTTCGCTCTGGAATTCCAAGGGAGAAGCTTTCTGAATTACATGGGGATTCTTTTATGGAACGATGCCCTTCTTGTGGAATTGAGTAAGATTCCGTCTTTTTATGCAGCATGCTATCCTCTGCTACTATGCATGTTCCCACATTCATGTATATTCACTCAATTTTTGTTTTATTGTATGTAGTTTTCTGGTAACGTTATGGTGATTGCTTATAAAGTCTATTTTTGTGAATTGATCCATGAAGGTATATGAGGGATTTTGAAATAGAAACTATTGGGTTGAAGGAAACTGCACGGCGTTGTTCCAAGGTGGGCTGTGGTGCAAGACTTAAAGACACTGTTCTTGACTGGGAGGTAACCATCTTTTTGTTTAATAACAAAGTCCTAGGATGAAGGATCTGGGCTTCTCTTTATAGTTGTACAGTTACATTCCATGGCCCTTTAGTAGTGACAGTTAAAGATATAGACAGAAGTTTGACAGGTTGTACACTCATGAGCATCCAATGATTAAGACAAAAAGTTGTAATAGTTTCAATTTTTTTTTTTGTTATCTGCTATTTCGGCCAACACGTCAAAGGTTTTTTATGGCTAAAATATGATTCCATGTATGACTCTGTTGTTGACCTCATCCATTCCCCTCCTATTTTTCTCCTCAGGATGCTCTACCTCCAAAGGAGATGAATCCAGCTGAGAGACACTGCAAAATGGCTGATGTTGTGTTATGTCTAGGGACAAGGTAAAGCTAACTAACTATTGGACTACCTCCGTAATCTGGAATTCTGATGCATGATACTAAAATAATGAGTTGTTACAGTGTTTGTTGACTCTAAACTGTTAAACCATTTACTTCCGTCATTCTTCGCTCTTAATCATGTCATGTCAGTAGATAACATGACTTGTTCTACTCTTGCAGTTTGCAGATCACCCCTGCCTGTAATTTGCCTCTAAAATCACTCAAAGGCGGTGGAAAGATTGTAATAGTTAATCTTCAGGTATATTATTCCTTGGGGTAAATGTAACATCAGCAAACACATTTCCCATATTTCCATCGACCCTAGTTGTGATGATAAGAAAATGCATCAGAGCCTCATAATCTCCTGCCCCCCTCCCCCAACCAAAATTTTGCTTTGTCATTTAAGATTTAACTGTTTACAACTATTTTTAGTGTGTAAATGGTTTTCATTTCACCTCTTGTTCAGTAAACTTCTTTATGAAGGTGTCCAAGGTTTAATTTTCACAATTCAAGATGTACTGCCATGTTTTAATCAAAAACAACAAATATTACTTTCTGTTCTCAAATAAATGCAGTTATTTCTCAATCACTAAATCATTTAGGCAAAGCTATCATTTTCCTTACAATGCACATATGGGACTCCTAGCTGATTAGTATGCTGTACTTTGCCATGATAAATGATTCAGGCCCTGCTTATCAGAGCCAAAAAATAAAAGGAGATAAAGGCTTTTAGGCTCTGTAGATGCTTAATTTTGAATTTTCTACTAGGTCAAATATAAGAGGATCTCCGAGGGAATTAGAAAGTAAAGCTTTAATTATCCCGAGGATGAAAATTTCACAAGTTTCTTATCAAAATGTTAAAGATAGGTGAATATTTCTTGCTCATATATTGCGACCTTGGCAGTGACTGTACTTGAAAATATTCTCTGCCGATCTATGGAAAATATGTTGGATTAGTAGGAGTTCATCTGTTACTTAGCTCTTATACCCCTCGTCCATTATTTTGCAGAAAACTCCCAAGGACAAGAAAGCAAGCCTACTGATTCATGGTCTTGTAGACAAGGTAACATATTTTTGTTGTTGTACCTCTATGCTACTGAAAGTTGTTATCATAGTTCGTAGATTCTGAATAGTAAACATTACACTATTGCTTGGTGAGGTTTCACATGTGGAATTGCTAATTGGAATATTCAACCTTCATCTGACGACTTGGACTTAGTTGGTGCTAACAACTCTTTAGTTCAAAGTCAACGTTTATTCGTTAATCAGGTGCTTTAGGGGCATCACAAGTCCCCCCTTCCTTCCCTTCCCCCTCTCCCTCAACCTCAAATGTCCTTGAAGTGACTTACAAATGGTTTTGTTTAGGCATGTCAAATGGCTCCCATTTGATTACATGCAAATTTAGCTATCAGACCTATATGCAAATTCACATGTTCATATATTCTTTTCTTATGGTACTTGATCTGAAAAAAGACTTGTACTTTTGATTGATCCTGTTTCCAGAATGTTTACCAATATAGTTATGAACAGGTAATCACAGGAGTCATGGAATTCCTCAGTCTGCGAATCCCACCTTTTATTAGAATTGATCTTCTCCAGACCATTTTTACTCAAGCCTCAAGTCTTGGTAACTAACCTGAATCTTGCCTATCTTCTTTTCATTTAATTGTCCATTTGGTATTTTGAAGTCCTCGAGATCAAAAGACATTTTCACTTGGTACTTTTATTTTGCAAGCAATCTCAGTGTGTGTGAATGTGCACAAAGCAAGTTACAATTGATCTGGTCCTCTTTTGAGTGGGTCATTCTTTAAATATGTCTTTTGATCTATCCAATTTACTTGTTTTGCAGATGAAAAATATGTAAATTGGAGCCTTACAGTGGCAAGCGTCCATGGAAATAGAGCACCATTGCCTTTTATTAAATCTGTAGAGGTGAGTTAATGTTTATAGCTATGTCTGCAGATTCTGCTGATTATGTTGAATACACATGTATGTTCTTATAAAATATAAGAACTGTGGAGGCCCAGTGTCTTCCTCTCCTCTCACAGCCACCCCCAACCCCCACACACACTTGCATCATTGCACCTCTTAATCAAGAAGTGAAGGAAAAATTTTGTGGCATGCCTTGCCTCATCCTCCCTTCATTTTCTGCCAGGAATCACGGTTATTAAATAGAAAAAAATAAGCATGGAATCAATAGCTAGCGGCGGGTGCATCAATTGCATAATCAGTGTCAGTGTCAGCATTATCCACTGATAAACCATGACCTTTATGAGTTTTTCCTTTGATTAGTTATGTAGACTTGATTGAAATAAAATGATCCATCACTTTAGGACTTGGGGAAATGGCTCTGTACCCTTGCAGCAAATCAGAACATTATGACCTTCCTTTTGGAGCCTCTTCCTAAAGGAACACTGAATTCGTTGGTTAGATCTTGCCTCTTTTGAGGACCTATGGCTCTGTTCACCTATCCTGTGTATCTCTTGTTTGAGGTATGCTGATCCAAGGCTTTCGGAATCTGTTGTGGTACCATATGAGCCAAGAGATGACAATGATAACAACAACAACATACCCGTATGACAATGATAAATGGGCTCTAAAAATGTGAGCAGGGATGTGGCAAGTAAAAGGGAGTGTGAATAGTCCTACTGTAAAAGTGTTGATGCTACTTCAACTTACCTCAGTTTTTTCTGTCGATTGAGTGAAGCAATTACTTTTTGTGCTGACAGTGAGTAGCTTAGACCTTTTTGACCTTTTCTTTTTGGGAAGTAACATGTTATCATTAAGAAGGCATCAAGAAGATGCACAAGGAACAAAAAATACAAAGAAGTTGACTGTGAGATCTTGTTGCTACAAAAAAACTATGCTAATGGAAGATGTTTGTTACGATGCTCGCTACTTGTCTCATTTGCAAAATAATGAATTATCTTGTATTTCTTTTCCTTCAGTAAATTATTGTCATCAGTACTAGTCCTTAGCCTTCATAAACTTTCTGGATCTATTATGGTAACAGCTTTGCTGCTTTTGAAATGGACCTGCAGGTTTCTTTTTCAGAAAGTCAAAACATGAAAGCGGCTGTCCTGGATAAACAACCTCTTTATCTGAAAAGGTAGTTTTATAACTTGAAGCTTGCTATGTTGAATGTGAAATATAATCTTGTTGCGTCTTTGTAATACATTTTCCTCTGGCATAGTTGCTCCCGTATGTTCAAAATATTTTGCTCTTGTATTAGTAATTCATGATTTTTTATCAAAATATCACGTAGAAAAGGATGTTTAGATTATCCGACAATCTTGGTCAGACATTTTCCAGGTTATGGATATATTTGAAAAGAGATGTTTTCGTTGTCAACGAAGAACTGTAGCATCCAAAAAATAATTTTAACAATCATTTATTTTTTCCTCTCTTGTTTGCATATCATTACCCTAATCATAAGCTAACCTACTTAAATGGAAAAATAAAGAAATATAAATTGGACACATAATAAAATGAGAAAAGGACAATGAGAGGTAATATCATTTCAACAGTTTCCATTTTCTAGCCCAAAAAGGAAAAGAAAAGAAGATTATAGTTGATATAAAAAGTCAGTATGCTAAACTCAAAGTCATTGATGAGGAAAAAATCTGGAAAAAAGTAGCCAAGTAAAGGTGGAATCTTACCCATTGATTTTCTTAATCAAAATTTTGAATTTATCTCAGCGGTATATGCCAGTTTTCCCTATTAGTTATTGGTGAGGGTTTATTTCATATGTTCACTATAGTTATAAGCTCTCTCAAGCTTGAGACATTCTTATTCAACTCCTATTCATTGTCAGGCGGACAGTTAAGAGTACAAATCCTTTTAACATTATGATGAAATTGAACTTCAGTGATGGTTGCAAGTGTTCATCGGCTGAAATCACGATTCCTATTGATTTTAAGGTGAGAGGACGATTTTTTTTCATCTGAATAATCACTGATTTGGTTAATCTCTGGCCATGTTGTTCTAATACTTTATTCAGATAAATGCATAGAAAATTACACTGTTAAGGCTTCTATATTCACTTTTTATTGATAGAAGACACCTAGCCAATTCCTGAATTCCATGCTAGCATTCATTGTCCTTGTGGAAACTGAAAGATGATAAATTGATAAGTACCATGCTTGTTATAACTTCTAAATATTGAGTGTAGATCTTCTGCAGAGTCTCAATGTACTAGACATTGTTTTATGGCCCACTGTCATTTTCCCTTGCCATCGGTTTTTCTACTATAATTGGTATACCTCTTGGTAAATTTGCTGAGAGGCTAGAAACTATTTCAGCACTATTTGGTAAAAATATTTCCTAGTGTGGTTTTTTCATGCCAGCATATTCCTTTGTGTGGCATAGATTAGATTACTGCCATGCTACCAAGAATAAGATGGTCCATTGTGTTTAAAGGCATTCTTCACTTGTGAGGTCCTTTGCTGGGTGATATTCTTCTCTTAGCCGGTGGCTGTTTGATCACCTATATAGAGGCGAGACTCAATTATACTTGGCAATGCTCACTGATGGAGCCAAATGATTGATTAACATGCAAGACAATGTATTGGTACAGTTAGAAAAGAAGAGACCCACACTTTGGTGGGACTTGACCCGGAAGGTTTCTGAGTCAACAATTTACCCATAGCCCACATCATCCCCCTATGTTGTGGGCATCACAAGAACAATCAATCATGTCATTCACGATAAGAGGACCCTGCAACTGATCTCTGTCAGATAATGTCTTTTAGCTTATTATTATGTTGTGTGACTGGTCTCTGCATGCTTTGAGAACTCTTTTCTCAAGTTGAGGGTCTTATTGGAAACAGTCTCTGTGAGGTCTGCATACAGCCCACCCTCCCTAGACCTATTGTGGGATCACACTGGGTATGTTGTTGTACTGATTGTCCCGAGGGGTGATTATAACGTTTGATTCTATCGTGCAGATTTCAGCAGACGTGTTCAAAGATGATAAAGACTCCATCTTACAGAATCTAAGAGAAAGCGCCCTCACGGATCCTAGCTGTGGACAGACATCAGTTATTGAGAAAAAGGTCATTATGGTTCCTAAAAGTGAAGTCATAATACATGCCATAGTAACAAACATTGTCAAGTTTGACAGAAGCTATGGGGATCTAAGTAATGGCTCATTCAAAAGGAAATATGAATGTCTTAATGGCGTAATTCCATCGCGAAAACGATCCAACGGTAGAAAACCCAGAGCTGTAATTAATGTAAGGTGATCTTCAGGGCTATACAGAAACTATTGTAAATATTTATGTAGCAAACACCCTGGGGAAAAAAAGTGTTAATATGTGGAGACTGGGTGAATTTTGATAGTTAATACACTCAGTCTGGTTGTTGATTAGAAAACTGAAATTTCTTAACCTATTTTTTGGTATTAAGTCTAAAGTTTTAAAGCTCTCATTTCTTTCTTAATCTATTCTTGAAACTAATATACATGGTATATTATTATTGATCTAAATTTGATATCTGTAATTATTTTATCCATTTTATGACTATGTTTTAATTGTAATGGACAATATACTCGAGTTTAGATACACTCCATGTGTGTGTGTCTGGGGGAAGGGGTGTCCTTTCAATCTCGCAAAAGGTATGAGTAAGGTGAGCGTACATCCTACCTTTATCATATGGAATTATATTGATTTTTTTCTTTTTTTATTACATGCCGCCATACTTCTAGTGTTCATAGGGTAAACCACTTTTAGTGTAATAGCTTGCAAATCCACACAGAAAAGATAAATCGTTGGATAATTCATGTGCATGAGCTCGATCGAAAAATCATGTAATTTAACTCAAGAAAGCTTTATGTAAAAAAAACAAAGTTGATTTTCTTGTTTGTAACTTATCCTCCTAAATGAAATTAGCACCTGAATTTGGTGTACATAATTTAGTGATTATAATGACACTACAAATTTGGTTGCACATTTACATTAAGATTAATCTATATGGGGCCTCGTAAGATATAATATCAAATTCGTGTTATTTCGTATATATGGTTCACGTGATCGATATTTTTATCTCGCATTTTTAAGTTTGACCGTAGAATAGGGGTGTGCAAAAATTGAACCGATCAATAAATCGAATCGAAAAAAATGTTATTAGTTTATTGTTATTGGGTTATTAGGTTAACGGATTTTTAATGGTTTTATAAAAAAAAATTATCGGATTATCAGTTCAACATTGGTTTTTAATATTGGGTTATTGGGTAAACCAATAACCCATTAAGCCTATAGTAATTTACTAACTATTATATAAGTAATATATAAGTAATTTATCCTAAATATTAATCTCAATATCTTGCTAGTTATGTCTTTGTCATTTTGCCTTCAATTCATACTTCACTGTGACTTTGAGTTCACCACTTCACATTATACAAACCGTCAAAACCTAAAGTAAGAACATTATTCCTCTTAATTTCTCTTCGTGTTACACATGCGTAGTTCTTTCATGCTTGTTATTATTGTTTCTATTTTATGTGCATTTGTAAAGTTACATTATTGTCTTGTCGCGTCAAATTTATTAGATAAGTCATATATTTGTTTTATAACCATCTTCTTATTGGTTAAATCGAAAATCAAACTGTTAAAGGATCAAAACTGATAAACCGATAAAAAATATCTTATTTGTTTGGTTATTGATTTAGTGTATTTAAAAATTAAAAACTGATAAACTGAACTGATAATACATAAAATCGAACCGAACCACCGACATAGAAACTAAATAATAATTTTAACTTATATTGTCGAGATTTTTATACGTTAAGTTAAAATAGTACGAAAATAATACAAACTGTTCAATCACAATATGTATACGATGTTAAATCAAATCTAGAAAATGAACATTTTTAGATGTTTATTCAATAATAACCTTTTTACTCCAAAAATAGTAGCATCACATACTAATCAATATATATTACTAGTATAATAATTGCTTTCTTAAAAAACATGACCAATAAACACAAGTTTCAAAAGCAAATACAGAAGCTATAGTAATAATTAATGGTTTCATAATCAATATAAGTGTTTTACTTTATTAAATACATAAGTGTGTATCTTAATTAAATGGAGTCATATTACATGATCGAGTAATAATGTAATTTTTAACTCACGAAATTTATATAGTAAGAAACACAATGTTGCACGATTACTTGTTTGTAGCTTATTTTTATTTTGACTAGGGTCTCTCAAAAACAACTTTTTTATTCCATAATTATTGAGGAATTTTTTATATACACCCAATTTTTTTATAATTTTAATTTTAAAACTATACTAAATATGTTGTTTGTCTAAGGGCGATAAAAAAATCAAAAACAAAGAAAGCTAACTCACTTATTTTGTCATTACAAATTCTCGTGGAGTTAAATTGACCAAACTTGATGTATGCACCAAAAGTTATGGTGAAATAAATAAGATTGAATAACGAGTGTTCACGATTATATATATATATATAGGGTTTGTTTCTATGGACCGACTTTTTTTATAAAATATTTTTCAGTTTTTCATATTCAGTTGAACTAAATTTGGTAAATAATTTCTCGAGAAAATCCTTAAAATAAGAAAATGACTTTCTTAGTAGAATTTTTGTGTGTGTGTGGGGGGGGAGGGGGGGGGGAGGGGGGTTTCACAAATTGCATTCCAAGTTGATTGAATCTTCCCCACCTTCTCACGCACTATACCCCCGCTCTCGTAGCTTCTATTCCCACCACTCCACATTCCTACCCTTCACCTTAGCTTTTATATTATTTGTCTAAATTAAATATTTTTAGGATAATTTTTTTTTCTTACATATTAAACACAAAAAATAGATAAGAACGTATCAATTATTTTTCTAGAAACATTTTTCATGAAAAACATATTTTTTAATACCGAATTACAAAGCTTAGTATAATTTTCTATATACACTACGAATAATGTTCAATAGACTAGCCTTCACACTAATAGGATTCTTCTATTTAACTAGAGATCTCGAATGAAAAAAATTCTTGATGAGAAAACATTTTATGCTTTAATTTTTTTTATACAATACAATCAATCGAGACCCCAAACTGAATAAAAAATTAAACAAACAAACAAAAAAGGTTTCAAAGATAAGAGTTAATTCTTTGACTATGTAGAAAGTTAAAAGCAAATTAAGGGAAAATGTAATTATGACTTTTGGAAGAAAATTTTTATTGCATAGGTGTCAGTGTTGAAAAAAATAAATGCAAAACGTAACGTACAAATTAAAAAACAAGAAAAAAATGAAATGAAAGTAAGGTGACCTCCTAATTAATAAAATTTGTAGTTTTTCATTTGTGGAAAAAAGAAGTGCTTATAAAAGTTTTTCCTAATATAAACTTAAGTGAACTATAATGTGAACCCCAACACTAAACTCCAAATAAAATACCCTAACTAAGCTATAAAAAAAATGTCAGGAAGGAACACCATGAATCAAGCTTCAAGTTCAGGTACTTTTAATCACTTTTATTTTTTAACATAAATTTATGTTGTAAGCAATTGAATATCTCGTGTATGATTAGATCGATCAGACTAAATCAAGAGAAAATAAAGAAAAAATACGATTTCATTTTTTTCCTTTTTTTGAGGCTTAAATCACTTGAATTATTTTTTAGCTTTTTTTCTACCATGAATTTATGTTTTATGAAATTGAATGTATTATGTGTGATTAGCTAAATTATGAGTAAATAAAAATGAAAATGACTATGATTTTTATTGTTGTTTTTTTTCCTTTTCTTTTGAGGCTTAAACCACTTAATTTTTACCCCTTTTTTTTCTCTATCGGGAATTTATGTTTTAAGAAATTGAATGTCTCATGTGTCCTGATTAGCTAGATCAATGAGTAAACAAAAATAAAAAATGACTATAATTTTCATTGTTGTTGTTTTTCTTCTTTTCTTTGAGGCTTAAACCACTTAATTAATGTTATCACTTTTCTTTCCACCATGGATTTAATTATGTTTTAAGAAATTGAATGTCTTGTGTATGATTAGATAGATCGATCAACCTAGATCATAAGTAAACAAAAAAAATTACTATGATTTTCGTTGTTGGTTTTCTTCTTCTCTTCTTTGAGGCTTAAACCATTTAATTTTTTCACTTTTTTCTACCATAATTAATGTATGTTCTAAGAAATCAAATGTCTCGTGTGTGATTAGCCAAATCAATGAGATTAAATCACGAGTTTAAAAAAATGACTATGATTTTTGTAGTTTTTCTTCTTACCACTTACTTTTTTTACCTTTCTTTTCAATCATAAATTTATGTTCTAAGAAACTGAATGTCTCGTGTGTGATTAACTAGTTCATGAGTAAATAAAAATTAAAAATGACTTAAGATTTTCATTGTTGTTGTTTTTTCTTCTGTTCTTTGAGGCTTAAACCACTTAATTCCTCCAAACCCCCACCCCCACACTTTTTTTCTCTATCGTGAATTTATGTTCTAAGAAATTGAATATCTCATGTGTGATTAGCTAGCTCATGAGGAAATAAAAATAAAAAATGACTATAATTTTCATTGTTTTTTTTTCCCTTTTGTTCTTTGAGGCTTAAACCACTTAATTCCTCAAACCCCCACCCCACACACTTTTTTTCTCTATCGTAAATTTATATTCTAAGAAATTGAATGTCTCGTGTGTGATTAGCTAGTTCATGAGTAAATAAAAATAAATGATAACTATGATTTTCTTTGTTGTTATTTTTTCTTATGTTCTTTGAGGCTTAAACCACTCAACTCCTCCACACACGGGGGGGCG